>JBBPCZ010000034.1:8611048-8625935 GCA_037974445.1 Brycinus macrolepidotus
CGAGAAGGCCTGGCTCGCAATCTCTGTTCCAGTTCATCCCAAAGGTGTTGGATGGGGTTGAGCTCAGGGCTCTGTGCGGGCCAGTCAAGTTCTTCCACTCCAAACTCATCCAAACATGTCTTTATGGAGCTTGCTTTGTGCACTGTGGCACAGTCACGTTGGATTAGAAAAGGTTCTTCCCCAAACTGTGTCCACAAAGTTGGAAGCCTGGCGTCGTCCAAAATGTCTTGGTATGCTAAAGCATTAAGATTGCCCTTCACTGGAAGTAAGGGGCCTAGCAACCTGAAAAACAGGTGTCCCAATAATTTTGTCCATATAGTGTAATTTAAAACAATTAATGCACCTTTGTACTCTCGAGTGTAAAGATGCTAGAAGTATAGAAAGAGAATTGTTTACATTTTACTCAGGGTTATACTCATCGGACTATGCCTTAGGAGACGCTGATATTTTCCTGGATAGAATTTATAATGATATTCCATGTGTTGAGGATTCATTTCGAGATTTGTGTGAGGCAGAATTTAGAATTCAGGAATTAGATGCAGTTATCTTAAAGATGGCTGTGAACAAATCTCCAGGAACGGATGGGCTCACAACTCATTTTTATCAGTTTATTTTTTATTTTTTATTTTTTTTTTGGGAAAGATTTGAGGAACTTACTGTTTAAAGCCATTTTAGAATGTATAGGGGCTAAGGAACTAATGTCAAGTATGAAACAAGAGTTAATTACCCTCATCCCAAAGTCTGGTAAAGACAAAAGACTATTGGACAATTTAGGACCAATAACTTTACTAAACACAGATTACAAGATATTTTCAGGGGCAGTTGCAGCTAGATTAAAGAAGGGCATTGCGAATATAATTAGTGAGACTCAAGTCTGGGTTCTTAGGGGGTAGATCAACCCATAACAACATTAGGTTGGTTTTGGATCTTCCTGACTCTAGTGATGTACTACAAGAGAGTGGGTACATTTTATTTTTTAGATTTTTACGAGGCATTTGATTCTCTTGAACATAATTTCATCTTGGAAACTTTACACCGCTTTGGGTTCGGGGAGAACTTTATAGATGCTGTTAGGATCTTGTATAGTGGGATAAATAGCTCTGTTTCCTTAGGACATGGCACTTGCCCAAGATTTGAGGTTAACAGAGGAGTACGTCAGGGATGTAGTTACTCACCTCTTTTGTTCATATTAGTGGCAGAATTGTTAGCTATCCATATAAAAAACAGTTGTACAAAGGGTTTAAAAGTGTTGAATAAACAAATAATAATAAGTCAATTAGCTGATGACACCACTCTGTTTTTAAAAGATGAACGTCAATTTCCTCTTACGTTATTTAAAATTAGGCAATTCTCCATACCGTCAGGCTTACGGTTACATAGACGTGAAATAATTCCATTGCATGGGTGGCCCCTGCAGTCGATAAGTAATATAGCAATTAAAAATGAGTATTTAGGAATATTTAGGAATTGTTATATCTAAGACAACACTTGAAAATAAGAATTTTGGAAATAACATAGAGAAAAGTACGTTAATGCTTAATAGATGGCTGCAGAGAGATCTCACCATTTTTGGAAGAATTTTGCTGTCCAAGACGAATTGTTTGTCGAGGTTAATTTACTTCTCCTTACCTATCTCATCAAACGAGATCAAAGCTATTAACAACATTAACTTTAGGTTCATTTGGAGAAATAAATGCCATTACATAAAGAAAAGTGATGTGGATAAGGACTATGAAGAGGGCGGTGCATATGTGATTGATTTTGATGAATGATGTCCTGAAGTTGAAATGGTTAAAATCCCTTGTTAATAATATGCATTCTCTCTATAATGAAGTACTTAAAGCTATACCAGCCCCTTTGATAGTAATGGTGAATGAAAATATTAGGTATTCAAAGGTGAGACCACTTCTTATAAGAGGAATTAATGTTTTTGATAGTAAATGTACAAACAAAATTATCAGAAATATTTTGGTACAGGTTCTTTTTCCTAATACAGCCAAAAGGAACTCCATTCTCAAGGAATTTCAGGTTGAGGAGGTTAAAGTAATAAGAAAGATTTATTTATCATTTCCGCTCCCTCTTAAAATTAAACAGATCCATTTCAAGATGTTAAATGATGTTTATCCAGCCAACTAATTTTTAAGGTTGAAATTTAATTTTGAAAGGAACAACTGTGTATTCTGTGAAAGTGAGATAGAAAACTTGGAACACTTATTTTTTCTGTGTAATCCAGTGCGGTCTTTTTGGAGGGAGTTATGGAGCTTACTTCTGTCTAAGAGGTTTGAGACGGCACCCTTAACATGGAAAGAGTTAAATTTGGCCTTTGTGGTAATGACAACGCGACTTCTGTGCTAAACATCTTAATTTTATTTGGGAAATGTATCATTCATAGATGTAGATATTTTAAGACTGATTTATGTTTGAGCCACTGGTTGAGGGAATTTAATTTGCTGTACAAATCTTTACAATCTGTAAAAGATAAGAGAACCCTTCGGGTGTGTTCTTTAATTTCTGCCTATAATTTGAGATGAGCTCCTGCCCCTTTATTATTATTATTTTTTATTTTATTTATTTGTTTACATATTTTTTCGCTTTGTTTTGGTTTATTTGTTTATTTATTTAATTGTTTATTTAATTTTCGTTCGACTTTTTGTGCTCGTGCCTTTATGTGAACTGTCATTATGACTCGTTTGTGCCATGTTTGTGTGTTAATGAGTTTCAATAAAAAAAAAATAAAAATAAAAACTTACTCTCTACGTTTGACGTCAGCAGAACCGTCGCGCGTTACTGACGCCATTTGTTATCTAATGATGGCGGAAGAGTTTACAGAGAGCGGAGACTTCACGAACCCTGCAGGTTTATATGTTTAAATACATTATACATACGGCATCATTATTATTCCTTTGTCGTGTTGAAAATGATGTTTATTTTAACCAATGTCGCTTACTTCGTTTATCGGTTGAAAATGAATGGATACGTGGGTCGCTCCGAGGTGTGGAGCTAATGTGGCTAACGCAGGTACCGCCGGTGAGCTGACGGAACCTACAACATACAGGGTGTGCAACGAGTACTGGCTAAATTACACTATATGTACAGAAGTATTGGGACACACTTGTTTTTCTAGGGTTTGGGCTAGGCCCATTACTTCCAGCGAAGGGCAATCTTAATGCTTCAGCATACCAAGACATTTTGGACAACACCATGCTTCCAACTTTGTGCACACAGTTTGGGGAAGAACCTTTTCTAATCCAACGTGACTGTGCCACAGTGCACAAAGCAAGCTCCATAAAGACATGATTGGATGAGTTTGGAGTGGAAGAACTTGACTGGCCCGCACAGAGCCCTGACCTCAACCCCATCCAACACCTTTGGGATGAACTGGAACAGAGATTGCGAGCCAGGCTTTCTCGTCCAACATCAGTGCCTGACCTCACGAATGCTCTACAGATCAATGGACACAAATTCCCACAGAAACACTCTAAATTCTTGTGGAAAGTCTATGTATTTGTATATACTGTCATTAAAGTCTCTGTAGGTGTAATGGTCAGGCGTCTTAATACTTTTGTCCATATAGTGTATGTTCGGGTGTCATCTAGAGGGGTATAACCACCCCCCAGCGGTGGTGCCGTGTAACTGCAGTGATGGTGCTCTGTCTAATATTTTCGGTTTAAGTTTGTGATCCAGAATCAGTAACTGAACCCGTTAATGTGACTGCATTCAAACCCTCACAGAAGGGATGAAGCAACAGTCATGCACTACACAGCTTTCTGAATGGAGAGTCTAAGTTCAAAGGAAAACTTAGTCCAGAACTACACGCAATCCCTGTCCAGATAACCAGTCCCTAGTGTTAAGCCTTCTTAAAAGAGTAGAGACGTTTACTGCAGCAAACGGGACAACAAGCTCACTATTAATACCCTTGATTTCAGAAAAAAAAATTGGATGAGCAAGGGCCTGCAAACTTTTGATAGGATGTATTTATGAACTTGTTGGTAGCAGTGAAAAACAGTCCTTTGTAAATTATATTTTAAAAAATCATATGATTGTCAGTAACTTTATCCTTTTCATATTGCAGGGTTTGAAACCCCTGAGGTCACTGACCTTCCCCAGACAGATTTAGGGGTTTCTGAGAACAAAAGTGTGAATGAGATGGCAGATCTGTCAGGTACCTACAGTGGCCCACCAGTAGAAGCAGAGGAGGAAGAAGAGGGAGATCTACCAGTGGATTTTGACAGACTTTGGAAAGTGGTGAGCGACAACCCCCAGGATTTCAACAGCTGGACAGAGTTATTGCAGTACTGTGAACAAGAGGTGAGGAGAGTTGGTTCTGTTAAATGACTGTTCAAAAACTTTGGAATGTATTTTTTTAAACTTTATCACTGTGCAGAAATGCATTCCCTGCTAAAATATAAACTCACACAAATTGTTGCAGGGTCATATGACTGCATCTCGGAGGTCCTTAAATGCATTCCTTGCCAGATACCCACTATGCTACGGCTACTGGAAGAAGTTTGCTGATTTGGAGAGGCGAGCAGGCCACAACAGCAAAGCTGAAGAGGTATTAATTGTAGTAGGATTACAGAGATTGAACACTTTTTAAAAACTATTCTGCAAAAAATCTAAATTTCAGCTTGCCTCAGATGTGGTCCAGTGCGGTGGATTGGTTTTAGGGCACAGTATAACAAACAAATTTAAGATTTGTTTTGTATTTATTGTCTGTGTTCAGGAGTATTACACTGATCAAATTGCATAAAAATGTGCATGTAACTGGTTCAGTGTAGTTGGTTCAGGTTGTTCTAGAACAGCTGTAAATAATACAAACTACTTTTATAAAAACATACAAAAGCATATGAAAACACCAGTCATTATGATTTTTTTTTGGGGGGGGGGGGTAACACTTGACCAGCTTACCATTACAGCCACACATGTAAATGTCAGGACATTATTGATTTTCCTTTACAGGTATGTATGCGAGGACTGAATGCTATCCCTCTCAGTGTTGACCTGTGGATACATTACATCAACCTCCTGCTTGGGACACTCAACATGAATTTGCCTGAGTCAATACAACGCATTCGTAGGTAATACCACACATATTTCTGACTTTGTGTAGTGGCTTGTCAGTGAGCCAAAGTTGTAACTGTGCCTTGCTCGACACCGTATCTTTGTTCCCCAGTACATTTGAGGAGGCCATGGCTGCAGTTGGCTGGGAATGGCACTCAGACCGACTGTGGGACCTGTATGCGGAATGGGAGAAAGAACAGACAGACCTTAAGGCCATGACTGCAGTCTATGACCGAGTGCTGAGAATACCCACCCAGCTTTACAGCACCCACTATGAGAAGTATGTCAACAATAACAGCCTTAAGGAAATTTTATAAATGGGATTCTAAGAGTTTGCAAAGCTGTTCACATTGACACACATCCAGTTACAAATCCGATTATAGATTTGTGAGAATTTGCTGATATTTCTTCTCACTATCATATCTTGTGATCTTTTTTTCCCCCCTTCATATATAGATGCAGCTGAATTTATCACCCAAAGCCTTATTGGTAAACTGTCAAACTCCTGCAATTCAGCACTACAAAATTCAGATCTCCAAAATATCACAATTTGGTTTTTGCTTTCACAGTCCATAAGAAACTGAGTGCTATACAGAGGCCTTGCAAGACTGATGTGAGATTGTTTCTGTTTCTGTTCCCTCAGGCTGAAGAGTCATATAACCTCACATGCTCTTCAGGATATCCTAAGTCCTGAGGAGTATGCAAAGTTGCAGGCTGAGTACAAACAGATTCAGATTCAGGCCAAGACAGAAGGCTCTGACTTGACAGCTGATGAGCAAGAAGATCGACCACCTGGGGAAGAGGAGCCTGCTGACAGTGGTAAAGACTCGGTAATAAGATGCTTTGTTACCTTCCTTAAACTGGTGTAAATACATGATTATGAAACGGGTATGTGGTTCAATTATTGTTTACTGTAATTCTAACCATTTCGGGAGGCCATGTATACTAGGAGTAGTTCACATACTGTGGATATGATGTAATTCTCATAGTTTTTTATGTTTTGTTTTGTATGAACTGTTGGTTTATGTGACTTTTTTCTTCTTTTTTGGAATTGTACGGTTTGTTAATAGGGATCTTAATAAATGAATGGCCATTTTTTAACCATGTAGGAAGAAGCAATGCAAAAGATGCAGGAACTGCTGCTGGCAAGCAGAGAAGAAATATATCTGCAGAACGAGAGTGAGGTCAGAAAGAGATGGAACTATGAAGATGAGGTAAGAGTTTGCATAGAATTATGTCAGTGTACTGACTCAAACATGAGTGAAAAAAGTCTGAAGCTTTTGCCCCCCCCATTTCAGATTAAACGGCCATATTTCCATGTGAAAGCCTTGGACCGGGCCCAGCTGAAAGCCTGGCACAGTTATTTGGACTGGGAGATGGCTGAAGCTGAGGCAGTACAAGGGGCATCTGTGGAAGGTCAGCAGGGTTCAAAGGTTGAGACTGTTGCTGGACATAAGCGGTTGCTGATCCTGTTTGAGCGCTGCCTCATTGCCTGTGCATTCTATGAGGAGTTTTGGGATAAGGTAAGCAAGGGGAGATTTAGCCATTTTTATTGGAGAGCTGAGTGATAGCATTATTATTATTGATTGTGTATGTATGTGTTGTAGTATGTGCGTTACCTAGAGCCACGCAGCTTGGAGGAAGCACGTAGTGTGTATCGGAGAGCTTGTGAAATTCACCTGCAGTACAAGTACAGTTTCCATGTGCAGTGGTCAACTTTTGAGGAGAGACATGGTGAGTAATTGTAAAGAAAAAGAAGGCAAATCATCATTACTTTATGAGTCACAGGGTGTCTGAAATGCCTAAGAGGATTTTGAAAACTTATTGTTCATCTTTTTATTTCCCTCCTATAGGTAACATCTTGGAAGCACAACGAATTCTGGAATCTCTAGAGCAGTCTATGCCAGGACTGGCTGTGGTACGCTTACGGCGGGTAGGGCTTGAGAGAAGAGTGGGCCGTCTGGACAAAGCAGAGTCATTGCTGAGAGAGGCTGTAGAGCAAAATAAAGACAAACCGCACCTTCATGCCTTCTTCTCCATTAAACTTGCCCGCTTCCTCCTTAAATTGGGCAAGAACTCATCCAAGGCTCGTGCTGTGCTGCAGGAAGCCATCGAGCTTAGTCCGGTAAAAAATATTTTTTCAGACTTCTTTGTTTGTGCTGCTCTTGGCTACCAAAAAAAAACACACAATCTAAACATTCTTATTTTGATGTGTGAAATTATGCACTCTGACAATTGCAACTGCCCCTCTTCCATGTGAGTTTTAACTTTTAACTCCAGCTCAGGGGGCCTGCACTAACTTCAGCCATGTAGGGTGCCTAAAACATTAGACACACAGCAAAAAAACATGTACTATGTGAACCCTTCCTTACAGGATATTGATGTTAACTTGGTGCAGTTAGGGGTCAGCTCCATTTTGTTTTTAGACATATATTTCATATTAAATTCACTCTGATGTTCTTCTCAATGATGCCTGCATTCCCAGGACAACAGCAAGCTCTATCTGAATCTGCTGGAGTTGGAGGTGTCGGGGGATGTGCGAGTCAATGGAGGAGGAGTCCAGCAGTGTGTGAGCAAAGCTTTAGCTGCACCTCTCTCACCAGAGACTAAAATCCTTTTCTCTCAACGAGGCCTGCAGTTTGCTGAGGACTTTGGCACTACAGTGCAAAGGTGAGTCAGGATAAGAAAGGATTGAATTAATGCAAAGAAGAGCATCTGATGGTGTAAGAAAAGTAACATATATTTTAAATTCATTTATTAAATTTTGATCTAAAAGATTTTGATTTCACTTTCTCAGTGTCTGTGGTGGGCTCACTGTTGTAAGGTTATATTGACTGGGTTTACAACATAGATTGCCAATTCAGTGAAAACTGTAATGCGTGTGTTTCCAGTGTAATGAGTATCTATGAAGAGCACCAGAAGCTGCTTAATGAGCTTGGTGGGAAGAAGCGAGGAGCAGAGAATGGGTAGGAAAAACAACACTGCCTACAGTGTAAAATATATATATAATAAAGGAAAGGCTTAGAATCAAACAATGTAAAACAAATGTTTGATGAACAAAGCATTATATGAAGTCAGCTTTTTACAGAGTTTTTATTGAATTTTGCAAGAAATGTTTTCAGTTTGCAATTTATGTTCTAGTGATGATGATGACCCAGAGAAAACGTGTAAAATGGATGATGGCTCTGCTGTGACGGCTTCTGTTCAAAGTGTTCCTCCTACTATGCCCCCTTTTCCTATGACAACACCACCTCCCCCCGTGATGGGTGGAGACACAAGTGGGTATGGAGGGTATAGCAGCTGGTATCAGGTATACAAGATTTTTTTTTCTCATATATCCATGCATTTGTTTTACCTGGTGGATTAACATAGAATTTTAATGCAATGTAATATACCCCTCCGTTTTTCTTTTGCAGCAACAATATGGAGGATATAGTGGATACCACAACCCATGGAACCAGTACAATCAGTATTACCCTCCCAGCTAGGGCAGAAGAGTAGACAGCACTGGAGGCTTCTGGTACTGCTCTGCAATGTACAGCCTTTCAATGTACATGCCCTCAAATGACAGGAACTCACTCTGAGCAAGGATGGGACAGTCAGAGGTAGATGACTATTTGTACAGTAGTGCACATATTGTGCAAGGTGCAACTGCTTGCCTACAGTTCCACTCACCTCAGTGCTTTTTAAGATTTTATCTTTTTTCAAACTTTTTTGAAAGTTTTTTCTCAGAAACTTTCATATTCCACATTAATAACTGGGGTAGCCTCCCTACCCCCCACTTCTTTTTTAGTTCTCCTTATGGACTACTCAAGCTCGGTGGAAGATAGTGTTTTAAGTATTGTCTCTGTGTAATATGTATAACTGTTTTTGTATTTTTTAATATTTTATAAACTGTTTCAGCCTTATATTTAAAAACACTGCCCCTTGTCAGCTTCAAGCCATTCCAAAAGCAAACCTGCTTTTTGTACATTAGGCTATAAGTATTTTAAAGTTTTAGTTTTACACAGGAAAGAGATGTTTCTGACCATACCTTGTTTTGGAACACGGTTGTTTTCAGTTTGTAATGTTTATATGCTAGAAGGCTATTGCCCTTTTTCATCACTTTTGAAGTATTGACAAAGAACACTCGGGATGCATGAGATGCAGAGAGTCACCAACTGAAGTTGAGTCAGATCTGTGCAGAATATGAGGAGAATTTTCCATACAACTGACAGTCCGTATCACTGATCAACTAGCCACTACCCATTAGGTCTTTAGCGTTATGTTGATACCCTATGCTTTCCTTATCAATGTCTGGTGTTATAACATGAAATGCACGCAGCAGATCTATTAGTGATTATGCCAGGATACAGAGTGCAATCATAAATTGGCCAAACAAACATTACATATTTCATTCATGTTTACTGCAAATGCTTTGCATTTGATTACAGGCTATGCATAATATGTTTCAAGTAGACCTTTCATTGTAAACCTGTGGGACCTGTTTATCAAACATGGATTAGACTAAATATAATTCTTATGAGTCATGATTAAAAGTCTTTCAGTCTTGCTGTTACAACATTTGCCTTCACTGTAGTGGCTCAACTTTCTACAAAATGTGCCATGTGTTTATACACATCCCAGAATCCACATCAGGTATATGCATGACCCACCAGTTACTTAACAGTCATGGCAAATATTTTAACTTGGATGAATCATTTTCTCCTTTCCATTTTTTTAAAATAAAGATGTCTGTCTAATCTGCAGTCTTCAGACAATAACAGATTGATAGAACTGTTTATTTGGTCTTGGCACCAAATGTGGTTTAGTGCTTTTTATTTACTAGTAATGGCCAAAGGCTGAATAAGTTTTAAGTTTATTCCAAACATATCAAAAAGAAATAACAGTATGCAGCTTCATGGTGATCTCCTTCAGTGTCATGTATTCGGTTCACTTATTTGTTGTGAAGGTTATTTGTTTTATTTTAATGGTACCCATAGAGTATTGATCAACTTGGGTCAAATTACATAGTGTAGAAAATCAATGTCCATTGATTAATCCATTTTATGGCCTGTTGGTGGAAGAACTTGGATAAACTAGCCCTCCTTCACTTCTTTGTAACCACAAGGACAGCAGAAGGCACCAAACCTGGGAAAAAGTATTGTGCAGTTACACAAAAAACCCAAAACGAAATAAATGATCAATTTAACAAAAATCTTAAAAGTATCAAAATGTCAGAATATGGACTGCATGGATTACAGAGCCTTGGAGTCTAGGATGATCTTGAATAATTTAAGCAAAGCGGATTAGTTTTACCTGGGGAGGTATTATAATTTAAGAGATTACTGATTTAAGATACATGATTTTAATCCAGTACAAATCAGTTAATATATGTTTTAAGTCTGATAGCAATAGCTTCCTTCTATAATTGAACCTGGATGTTCCTCTGTAAAAGTAGTCCTGTTTGAACTGACCTCTCTATAACATAATAAAGAGTTGGTTTTACTCTTACTGGCTGTGAAACTAGACATATAACACTGACATGGACACAGCTGGACATGCAAACAAATACCCAGCTGTGGTAATTTGGTAGAATTACACACACTATCTTGTAGAGACAACCTACCAAATGTAAATATAACCTCCCTTGGCAAAACTTAAGCAGCTTAAATAGTGCCTTTATCTTGATTGCAATAATCACAGGTTCTACAATTAGGCAAGGATCCAGCGCAGTTACACAGTTGAGCTGTGACTGACTGAATGCACCCTCCAGAAAGGTAAATAAAGCCTGGTCATGTCTGTGGGTATTTTCACTTGAATATTCAGAACTTGTAATAATATTGTTGCATGAAAATCAAGGCTGGGTGTAATCGGACTATAACGCATGTAACTGTAGCAACAAGACTTCAATGTCACAGCATTAATCAATCTTACCAAGCTCGCTTAGAGGTTTTTCCATGTCAAGGTCTGTGTAGACGCGGCGCGGGTAAGGAGAAAGAAGGGTGAAGTCCTGATTATCGGAGCTGTTCATCTGCACATACACTCTCACTGCAGCCAGAGGCTCCTGGGCTTTAAAAACTGCTGTCAGTGCAGAACCATCCAGGAGACGCACCTAACAGAGGAAAGGTAAAATGCTACACAACTTCCAAACACAAGACAGCTTTTCTTAATCTTTTAGCATGTTTGGCAGTTTACACTGTTTACTTAATTGAGAATATCAACAGTGGCTGTATCCAGATCTATTTCTTCTAGTGTAACCAACTCCTTGGAGTTAAAGAATTACATTTAGTTGTAATAGTAATTAATTAGATGGTACAAGTACCATTTTATTCAAACACTGCAGAACTGCAGACCCAGATCATAAAAAAATCCATGAAATCCATACTGTGAGAGATTGCTGAAAACTGAAAATAGTCAGGTTTCCACTTCAATCTAGCTCAATAAAGAATATGCTAATAGACAGAAGGTTTCCAAGAACAGAACAGTAATGACATATTCTGGACAGAAGATGCTGAACACGTTCAGATAGGGGAGCATCACCTGTATCCGACATTCATCATAGTCCTTCTTGGCTGGAGGAGGACCCTGGTTCTCAGGTAGAGACTGCGGAGTAGCATCAGAAGTAGGGGATGACAGGGATGTACCAGGAGAGCTCCCACCAAACTGGGACAGGAGACATGCAAAATAGTTTAAAAGGTTTAAATTTTGGAAAAGAACATAAAGCGAGTGCAGGATGCTAACCAAGTATGTAAAGAACAGTAAATACTTAGATGCTGAATTTTGCTGAAAACAAATGGACAAAGTAGGACTATGGGCACTTCAGAACTGGCGATGAATTCCATGAAACACTAGTTGCATTTAAACAGGTGCATCATTATTTGAACACCTCTGGTTTCGGCACTGGCTTTAATTAGTGGCTTTAAAATCGACTTAAATAAAAAATTATTTATAAGCAAATACCTTACGTGCCCTCTCTTCTCTGTCACGTGCAATCTTCTCTTTAACCCGCTGCCTAAAGAAAAGAACACAAAGCATAAGACAACATCTACGTTACGGAGCAGTTTTTATTTTTGTCATGCATTGAATGTATTACTTGGCCAGTCTGTCCTCCATTTTCTCTCTTCTGCGATCCTCAGCCAGCTTCTTCATTTCATCGTCTTGCAGCTTTTGCCTGATCTGTTGCAGCTCCTGGCCTTGCTTCCTTCTCTGCTTTTCCCTCTCCACCTCCTCCTGCCGTTCCCTCTCTCTCCTCTCCTCCTGTTTCACCCTCATCAACTCCTCGAGCCTGAAACCAAAGTAAAAACATCTTTCTACACATTCTTTCATAATTCAACCCTATTCTATGTAGCTTCCACACAAACCTCTTAATTTGCTCTTTCCTTTCCTCTTCGGACATTGGATGTCTGGCATCTCCCACTTCTGTGTTTTCATCAGCATCTAGTTTTCATGATGAGCGAAAGTCGGTTGAATGTACTGATAATTGAATCAATCCAATTCAGATGAAAGGAAGCTCTACAGATTTCATCTTACAGTAAAGCGACTGAATAAAACCCTAATTATAGGTTTTTAACTACTTTTTAGCAAACATTCTTCAGTTTTAACAATGACTGCAAGCAGTGACTCTTGCAAGAGTTTACATTTGTGTATATCCAACAAAGAAAAACTGACTACACTGGAAACCATGACAACATCCAGTGAAATGCTCTAGAAATAGGGGGAAAGGTCATACATTCAGTGGTTTCTGTATCAGGCTGGGATGGGCTCTGCTCCTCTGATCCCCCCAGAACGTTTCCTGCTGGTGGGACATAGGGCTCGTCTATGTCTGGATCATTCTCGTGTTCCATGAGCCTGTGGATGACAACAGCAAAAGCTAGACCAAAACTCCCCCCTGATCATGTCTGGCATTACAGCATCAGCAAAACAGCTGGACTCACCAGTCCATAGCCCTCTCTATGCCCTGGTTGCCAGTATGTGCTACAGCCTTCTCCCTGTAGGGAATAAACAAATCAGTGCAGCACCAGGACATGACACATCATCACATCTACTGAATCATAAGATCATTACTTACGCTCTGTTTCTGTCGAAGCCCATCTCCAGTAGGCTTTCTAACGTCGTGCACTCTGCCATGGTGCTGAAAATGAGTGTTGGGAAAACACATCACATACAGTGCCACTTCATTCAGCCATTCTTGCACCACTTTCCTCTGACAAACACAGTCCTTAATTGTACTGCAGCTGTTCAGACTGTGGTGTTCAACATTATAAACCTATTTAACGTGCTGACAACATTTAAAAGGAGCTTCAATTAAAGCTGCACACTGGAAGTCCTGAGATAGCAACACATCATAATGTGCTATTAGCTGGCTAGCCTCCAGTTTTAAGTCTAAATCCTGAAAAAAAAAACAGAAGGTCTGTAGAAAAGTGTCAGACTTGTCCTCTTTCTTAAAGTCTGCCAGCAAACGCTGTCAAGGTTTCATACACAAAAAGTGCAAATGAAGCAATGCAGCAGCAGCAGCTCGCTAGCTGTAGCTATTAGCCCCTTTATGTCAACAGACGTTAACCTAAGCTAGCAGGGAAAAAATCCTAAATTAGACGTTACACATCACATTTAAATGAAACAAACAAACCGATCGTATGAACGTCAGGCTGGACGCAATAAATTGTGCACTGTTTAGAAATAATCCTCTGCATGATAATAATGATATATTATGAATGATGAGCTAGCACAACACACACTTACTCAGTGTGCCCAGTCTACCGTTCACGCTGGACTACGGCAACCACTGCGGTACAATTCGCGGAGCAAGAGGATAAAGGGAGGGAAACAAAGTGAACAAAGTGAACTGAGCTTCTGGACTCTTACAGAAACTACTTTTTGTAACTGTCCAACCCAAATTAAAGAATGGGTTTGTAGCATACATTTTGTATTGTCCCTCTAACTTTATCTGGACTTTCTCCGACTCAGTTTGAGTGTGGTGTGATTTATATACAGTGTTCAATTATATCATTGGATTTACATCTAGATAATACAGTGTGTGTTTATAAGAGATACGCTATACGGACAAAAGTATTGGGACACACCTGTTTGTCAGGGTTTGGGCTAGGCCTCTTACATCCAGTGGAAGCTGCTATAGCTGCAAAGGGGGACGAACTCCACATTAAAGTCTATGTATTTGAATGCAATGTCCTTAAAGTCTCTTTTGTCCATGTTGTGTATCAGTCCAAATGCTGTTGAAGGTGTGCATCGAAGTGGCCAAGTCACGTGAATTCGCCAAGTGAAGGTTTGTTACGAAAATGGGGTTAAATAACTGAATGGATAGATAGATAGATAGATAGATAGATAGATAAAATAATTATAATAATAATCTGTCACTTTGCCCAAGAAACATGAGACGAAAGGAAAACGACTCCATACATCCATATTTCAATATATCTCATAAAAAACATGCCAGAGAGCCATGGGGGAAAATCCTCAAAAAGGATTTTAGCTGTTTAGCTGGATCAGTTGAGCCACTGTTTTTTCTTTTTTCTTTTTAAGTGAATCATAAATGTTGAATTTATATGAAGAGTAAATCAGATTTTCAGATATAGGCATATTTGCAGATAGGCTAATGTATATCTACAAAAGTAAACCTTTATTCCTTTATTTGGTTTATTTTGTTACACATGGGTGGAGTGTTACCTTATGTTAGATTTACGAAATTACACTTTTAGAATTTTAAAAATCTTTTCAGATCTTGTGTGAGAGGACTGAGGCTGGAAATGACAGCAGCAAACCATGGTGAATTTGCCATCATGCTAATGTTAGCTTGATCACAATTCTAATAATGTGACTTTTTCACACA
>JBBPCZ010000034.1:8626035-8639660 GCA_037974445.1 Brycinus macrolepidotus
TCTCTCTCTCTCTCTCTCTCTCTCTCTCTCTCTCTCTCTCTCTCTCTCTCTCTCTCTCTCTCTCTCTCTCTGCAGGTTTATGTGTGCTCAGTTGAAAAACCCAGTCCTAGAGAGTATCAGTATCATCGATACTCCAGGCATCCTGTCAGGGGAGAAACAGAGGATCAGCAGAGGTCAGAATCTCTAGGGAATTTCTCATGTCTTCCATTTACTACAACTTACTAACAACATTCTCCTCAGGCAAATCTATGTCCCACAGTATTTCAATGGAAAATCATGCAAATTATAGGTAGGCAATATGACTGCGACTTTTCTGAGTTTGTTGTGGATATTGTCAGTACTTCTGCAGCACTGAACAAATGAAGTGGCTTCCATTGTCAGTTTTTTAGAGCTTTCAACATTTCAAAAGTGCAGTATTCAAAACAAAATTATTTCTAAATAGAAAGATACTGTGCACAGTATGAGTAGAGATAGTGGTAGGGGGTGGTAGTAAGACACTTAACCCAAGGAGCCTTGAGCAGGACACTTAACAAACAGTTGCTCCAGGGGGACTGTCCCTGTAACTAATGATTGTAAGTCGCTCTGGATAAGGGCGTCTGCCTAATGCCACTTTACTCTTTTACTCTTTATTATATTGCCTACTTTTAATGCAAATTCATAGGAATGTGAATAGCAAGATGATGTTCCCTTTTGTCTCCTCCTGTTGGCCATGTCACCACTACATGTGCTGCATTTCTGCTTTTAGAAAATGTTTGCTTTCATTTTTGGCACAACATTGCGGTATTTTTCTGCTCTGGGCCACTCGGTCAAATCCAAACCGCAGTATTTGCAGTAAAACCCTGCTCTGTACCAAATAAAAAAAAAAAAAAGAGGAAGAATGGCTGAGCCCCTGAATCGTGCCAAGCCACCACACAAAACCAGACTGCTTGACCACATCTCTGATCTTCTCTGTCTATTTTAAAACACGAATGGTTTGCTGTGTTTATTTTGTTTCCTCAAAACTGTCATAATATGCACACACGTGCATGCGCATGATATTTCACACATGGCGTCCTTCACTATTCAGGGTGTGTGTGCACTTGTTTTATTATATATTATTCTATCGAAAACAGTGGGCTTTGGTTAAGGACATTGTTTTTTATTGTCTGGTCTTTTTTAATGACTTGATTAGTTGTCAATCATTATATTGATTGTGACCTCCCTATAGAACATACTTGTAACAGTGATGTTTTAATAGTCTGTGTTGTAGCTGCCTGAAAATGTGAAAGCACAGAGTTGCTCCCTTGCTTTCTTACTGCAGGTCAGTGACTGTCTTTGGTTGAACTGCAGAACTGAGCAGAGTACCGTGGTAGGAAGTGTCACTATTCATTTCCTCGTTGTGTAAGGATATTGGTGAGCACATGACTGAGCCTCTTTTCTTGCCAGATGATCATCCTGAAACGTGCTGAAAGCCTCCAGTTAGAGGCCACTGTAGTCCTGCAGGAATCCAGCTGCAGCAGAGCTGGTCCAGGCAGCAGCTGACACTGTGCATAACTAATCCTAGCTTTGCTCTCTCGTCTGACCTTCATTCAAAAGGCCTTTGTGTTTGATTGTTGCCTGGAGTTAATGTTGTGACATCATGCCGTGATTCGCCTTTTCAAGTGTTTTTTTGCTCATTCGTTTATTATAATGTTCTTAAACTCTTTTCATTCATGTCCATTAGACCATATGAACTATTCCTTGTAATCATGTTTTTTTGCGCTGTCTCTCTACTAGTCAGAGTAATGCATCTGTTCAGATTTCCTGAAATCTGTGCAGTGGTACTCATTTAGTACTAATTTAATTCAGAATTCAGAAATGCGGTTGAGAAAGTATTTGCACTAAAACTGGAGTTTAATGTACATTGCCTTCTCTGTGTGGGTAGCCCACCCCCCCATTCAGTGTAATTCTAGCCAGCACAGGTGTCAGTTGGCTGACGTAACAGAACTGGAAGTTAGCATTCTCCTCTAAGTGTATTGGGCTGTCCAATGGCATTGTGGTAACGGGAAAAATAGGGGAAAAAGAGGCATTAAAACTCAAGAGTTTGCCGTTTTAAAAAAAGGTAAATATTGTATATGTGACCTACACTGTCTGTTTTCTCAGATTACTTAAATATTTGGAGTGAATGTAGTCATTTGTGTCAAGGCAAAAGTATGCCTGAAAGCCTTCATTTATTGCTGGGTCAGTGTTGTGCCTCTCAGTTTATCTACACTGTATATGTGCATTTCATGAAGTCGCTACTTTAGTGAAGGATTTGATTAATATAGTGCTTAAGGATATTGCTTTAATGTTAGAGGAGTGAAACTCTCCATCTGTATAATGAAATGCAAATAATATGGAATGGTAGGACATGCAGGCAGTTAGTGTGAGGGAGTAAGATGCAGAGGATAGAAGGAAATGGAAACGATTGATCCGCTGTGGCGACCCCTAATCAGGAGCAGCCGAAAGTACAAATAATAAGGAATGGTGTCTAAGTATATTAGTGGAGTTTGTGCGCTCCTCTGTTCTTATCTGTCCACTCTGGAAGACTGTAATCAATCCTCTGAGTCATATAGAAGTATTTGGCATTTGGCAGAAAGAATGTCAGCTGTTTCCCCTTGAGCCCCATGTCTCTCTTCCCCTGCGAAGCTCTTGCAGCTTTTTACCATTTACTTCTTCTCCTTCTTTCACTTTAATTGATTGTCATTTTCTTTGTCTTCTCTTTTTTGTTGTGTTATCTCTGTGTCTCTGTGTTAGTTTTGATTTGCAGGTGATAGTAATACCTTTTGCACCACCATGTACCACTAGCAGATATCATAATGTTTCAAATGCTGGTTGCTGTTTAGTAAATCAAAACGTATAATGTAATAAACGAAACCTTTTAAGGCTGTTTTGTCTGCTTGTTTCCACCAAACAGTTATGTTTTAAACAGTTCAGTCTAGATTCAAGTCAGTTTATCGGTCTGTCTGTCACTCAGTCTGTTTCTCTCTCTCTCTCTTTTTCTCTCTTTCTTTCTCCCTCTCTCTAACTCTCTCTCCCCCCTACCATGTCCCTCTTATGCATATTTACAGTAAATGGAATCTGACTACGTGGCATGTGTCCTTGGCGTTTAAGACCAGCTGCAGTCTTCTCAGATCAGATGACACTGCTTCTAATCAAAACCATAATTCCTTCCCTTTCTCTTTTCCTTTTTTTAACCACACAGCTTGCTGCCTTCTCTCCTGCTGGCTTCCTGTCACTGGGAAACATAGGCTGCTTTGTTTTGTAGAGCTCTGTAGATTTTCTTTATTGTAATTCTCTGAAACTCATGTGATGTTGACTCATGATAGTGTGAACTATTTGAACTTTGTGTACTATGTTATGATGATATACAGAGTATCTTCCACCCACCCTGTCCCATTGTGTTTCCACTAGTTGACACATGTGTTCTTGTTGAATCGTTTCTGTTAACTAACAAAGCCTGACTGATCCACAAGTATAGGGATCTAGCTACTGAATGCTGTTCCAAACAGTTTTTCAGCACTGTAGTCTTGAGCTGCCTGAGACTGTCATGACTTTGAGTGACCCTTTCCACTTTGGGTTGCAGGCTACGACTTTGCGGCCGTGCTTGAGTGGTTTGCTGAAAGAGTGGACCGCATTATCCTGCTCTTCGATGCCCACAAGCTGGACATATCAGACGAGTTCTCGGAGGTGATCAAGGCCTTGAAAAACCATGAGGACAAGATGCGTGTGGTACTGAACAAAGCAGACCAGATCAGCACACAGCAGCTGATGAGAGTGTACGGCGCCCTCATGTGGTCGCTAGGGAAGATTATTAATACACCAGAGGTGGTGCGGGTTTACATCGGCTCGTTCTGGGCACAGCCACTTCTGGTGCCAGACAACAGGAAGCTGTTTGAAGCCGAGGAGCAGGACCTGTTCCGAGACATCCAGAGTCTTCCACGGAATGCTGCCCTCAGAAAGCTGAACGATCTGATCAAGAGGGCGCGTCTTGCAAAGGTGAAGGGAGAGAAGTGTGGGGAAATTTGGCATTGGTTCCTTGACTGTTTGTCTGCTCAGTGTGTGTGGGAAAGGTTTATGTTTGACACTTTTTGTTTCTGAACTGAGACTTCAGTATGTGGCAATGTAGTTGCTTAAGAATTCAAGGCATTTTTCACAAGGGGTGATGACATCACAATGTCACTCTGCTTGTTGAAATAGGAAAAAGGAAGGAGGTTGTGAAATCTAACTTAGCCCACTGATGTTTCTTTCTCCAGGTTCATGCTTACATTATCACCTCGCTGAAAAAGGAAATGCCCAGTGTATTTGGGAAAGACACCAAGAAGAAAGAACTCATTTCCAACCTGGGTGCAATCTATGAGAAGATTGAGAAGGAACACAACATCTCTCCAGGGGACTTCCCCAACCTCAAGAAGATGCAGGTAAGAATACTGGGGACTTGCCCAGAGCCATAAGAAATATATAAAATTGGAAGTAGCTGAAATGGAAAGACTTTCTTCTTGGAAATGACACACTAATGCGTTTGCTGGGGAGTCAAAGGAGACAGGGACTCCTGAGGACTTTTGCAGTAATTACTGCCGTTCTCCTGCAGCTTACAGCAGTGTTGAGTTCAATACGGCTTTAAATGAGTCTTTTATTACAGAAACGCCTTCATTGCAATGCACAAAATTAAGTTTCAAGTAAATTGTTATTTACAGATAACAGTGGAACATCATTACCAGTAATGAAATTCTTAGACTCAGAGCCCAATCAAAGTTTACACAGTAAACTTTGCACAGATTGAAGCACAGCCTGCTGTGAACTGATGTGTAAAGGTAAAAGGCAATGGGTACCATGTAGTTTCAATAGCAAGTATGCTATACTACAACTTCAACTGTATTATGCCATCTTACTGTCATAGGGTTAGGCTAACCTACCGTTTTAAGCTGTTCTGCCTTGTTCCTTCAAACACTGCATCGTAATGTTATTGTAATTTTTCAAATCTCTTCTTCAGACTGAAGGTTTTTCTGTGACGAAAGGCTGATTATCTGAAGCCATCTTGAACCTGAGGGGTCACTATGCCTGCAACTAATTAGCCTTAAATTACCTGACAGTCTGAACAAATTATTTTCCCCTCTGCAGGAACTCCTAGGTGGCCAAGACTTTAACAAGTTTCCTGCCTTGAAGCCCAAACTTCTGGAGGCTGTTGAGGACATGCTGGCCAATGATATCGCCAAGCTCATGACCCTTGTGCGCCAAGAGGAGGCATCCATGCCAAACCAGGCAGTTAAGGGTGGTGCCTTCGATGGAACCATGAATGGGCCATTTGGCCACGGCTATGGTGAGGGTGCTGGAGAGGGCATCGATGAGTTGGAGTGGATCGTGGGCCGTGACAAACCATCCTACGATGAGATCTTCTACACTCTCTCACCCGTTAATGGCAAGGTGTCTGGTGCTGCCGCCAAGAAGGAGATGCTGAAGTCAAAGCTGCCCAACACGGTGCTTGGTAAGATCTGGACCCTGGCTGACGTGGACAAGGATGGTTTCTTGGATGATGAAGAGTTTGCTCTGGCCAACCATCTGATCAAAGTAAAGCTGGAGGGATACGAGCTGCCTGCTAAGCTGCCTGCTCACCTGGTGCCCCCTTCCAAGCGTGGTCAGGAGCAAGAGTGAGTTGCCGCTCTGCTCCTTCAGCTTTAAAGCTGTGGCTTTCACCTCAGGCTTCAACTCCTGCAGCCATTCCACTTATTTGTTCCAAGAGCAGCCTTTCAACCCTGCTCATTTCAGCACACCTTTTTCATTGTTAAAGGTACAATTTAGGGTTTTGAGTTGCTGTTCCAGTTGTTGTACATACAACTTTTTCATGTTTCTTGTATGTAGTGACCGTTTTCTTCAGTGATTTTCTTTCTCAAATAGCTTTTATGGCCATTATTCACCCTGTTCTGATGATGATGTTTCTTTTTTTTTGTGAGAGGGCAGGAGGTCCAATATGTCGTATATTGATGGCACATGGCATATGGTCGTACCTTGATTAGATTCTGAAGATGGAATGTCTTATGGATAGCAATGAATCTGAATATCTGGAATGGCTTTGGAGATCAAGCAACTGTACTGAAAACCTGAGCTCTGGGAAGTGAAACCAAAAAGATCTAATGTGCCATTGTGCCATTTTTTTGGGAAAAAGAGATGCCACTTTGAGAGTTGTTCAAAAAGAGACTGCAAAAGGACTTTGGTACTCAAGGCAGAGGATGACAGTTTGGAGTATTAGAGAAATCTTTGCTGTGTTAGGGATGACTCATGGAAAAGCAAAATGTGAAATAAACTCACCAACCACTTTATTACACACACTGACTTTTCACTCACTTCCCCTTTAAACTCCACCTACCTTATAGGTTCGCTATTTAGGCATACAGTTGCGCACCCAAACTGTGCATCTACAGATGAGCTCCAGTCTCTAACTGCACAAGGTCTTGAAGGTCAGTGTTTCTAATAAAGTGGCCAGTGAGCATTTATGTATATGATATTCCACAATATATCCTTAATCTTTTTTTTGCAGACTTAATTTATTCTTAAAAATCTGTATTTTTATATCTTAGAAATTTGACAGCTATAAAATTTTCTCTTGATTTTCATACCTACCTATGATGACTGTCATGCCAGATTTCGGTCTTTAATAGGTGTTGGGATTTCATATACCTTAGCTTGTCTTGCATCTGATGGATAAATAAATAATTATTCATGAATAAACTTGGAAAAATCCATGCTGTCAGTACAGATTAGTCTGTACAGTACAAACCATTATCAGAGTTTTCTGCTATGAAAGTGCCACATCTTCCGCTTCAAAACAGTAGATGCCTGTGTTGCACCAAATTACAGGGTTTCTTTGTTTAGTGCTGATAATGCTCTGCTTTTGTCATGACTGCCGATTCTTTGCCTGCTTCATTTCGTTTAGTATCCTGAAATTCCAGTGGGGAAACTTGATTCAGCAGGGCTTGTGTGCAGGAATGTATGCAGCAACCTCTCTCTCTCTCTTGCTCTCGCTCTCTCTCACTCTCTTCCTCTCTTGCCCTCTCATTCTCTGTCTCTCTCTCTCTCTCTCTCTGTCTCTCTCTCTCTCTCTCATGTCAAGGCATGTTTAGATGCTACTTTGCTGTTGTCATGAATTCTCCTCCAGCGCTCGGAGCGTTTGCTGTCTTTGGCAAAAGCACTGTCACACAGACACTGGCTTTTCCCACGCTAGCTGTGTTATTTTGTCTTTATTGTTAGGAAAGAAGACTCCTGCTGAAATGCAATATTCCATCACATTGGAGCCCTGCCCTTTTTTCACAATCTTATTTAAAAAAAAAAAAAAAAAAAAAAACTTTTACACATGGTTATCTTTAGGTTTTGCCACACCGTTTACATGCTGGCCATGTGATGACAGGGTCTGTTAAAGATATGTTTAATCAAATCTGGTCTGATCAATGGATGCAGCTCTTTGGAGGCTTCAGTGCCCAATTTTTTTATATCAGCCAGGTGGTGGCACTATCGAGGGCAAGATTTGGTAGATAAATTATTTTTTGCACACTATGCTCGATTTTGTGCTGAATATAATATGACTTGAAGATACCATAGTTGTAAAGGCAAAGGCATTTTATTCATGCTCCTCTCTGATTCTCAGATGAGTTCTGCATTGCTGCTTTAATCAACACCAATTATGACATTTATTTAATTCAGGTGAGGTTAAAATACACATCGTAACTGGGCTCGAGTGTTTCTCAAATTCTGGAGTTGCAAAGCACAACAGAATTGCATTTTCCCTACTGTAAGACTCAGCTGAATCAGCTGATTAGGTAATCATCAAGCCCTTTGTGAGCTAAAAGTCACACATTGGACAATACAGTACTTCAGCCTTCAGCATCATGTTAGAGGAAGCGACTCCTAAACTGCTTGTCCAGTCAGACTGAAACTTTGCATACTGTAGATCTCTATGGAAATTCCCAACCGTATATTCAAGGATGAGCTCATATTGTTTAAAAGACCACAGAGCGCTACTGGTGTGAGTCCTTCTGAAGAACTGATATGCAAGGCTGTTCAGTTACCTTGACAAGAATGAGAAGGAATGTGTAGGGAGTGAACTATGTAAAGAAGGTGTTCAGGTACAGAAACACTGATCTAGGGACAGGTGTTATGATTAGATGTTATCATGATAAATAACTTCACCATGTGCCTTTCTAAGCATGTTGTGAATGTCGGCAGTACTACATAAAAATATGCCTTAGAAAGACAAAATGTCACTCATAAAATTAGAATAAATCATGAATACAGTAATAAAAATCTTTTCTTATTTAAAACAATCTTGTGAGCTGGCCAGAATAAATCTTGGTTCCATATTTCTCCATGATGCTCCCAACCATTGCATAGATTTGTTAAATTCTATTGCTTGCAAACATGATTTAACCTAACGAAGTAATGATTAGCCAAAGCAGGTATTGTACCTACAACTAATAGGAATAGAGGACAGGTAATGGACAAACGAAACATATTACACATATAGAATCACTTCTTGGTTCTAATATCTGTTTTCTGACCAAATAAAAACCTAGAAAAATAACTTTTCAAATATAATCTCAGGTGCCTGTGTACTTGCACAGTACAGTATATTAAACACTTTAATGACTGATTCATCAGGCATGGATTAAGCCACATATATGGACTAAATTGTAGTCGTGCCTCACCATTAAAAATCCTACTTTGTCTAGGCTTACGGTCAAGAAAACTGGGTCATTTTTATTAAAGCTGCATACAAAGTAGGTTAACATCAGGGTGCTACTTTACAGTAGACTGTAAATTCAGTCCTTTCTGCACTCACAGCTCTTTCGTTGACAGTGATACATGATTGTCACTCATTACCGAGTTAACAGCATGTTCTGGCCAATAAGGCCTTCCCTGACCCTGCACTTTGAACATTCGCATGTCTTATTAGATTGCAAGATTCTGGTTCTGAAACACTTGGGGCAGTGGGGCACTAGAATTCTCAATGATGTGCTAATTGGGAAAGTGAAAGCAGGAATGCATCTTGCAGCATTATTACACTGCATCTAAACTACATTCCTTTTACTGAGTAACATCACACCTGAGTTCAAAGACTCTCTCAGCCAGCCGGCACATTGACCCCTGGCCCTTATGTAAGACGCTGCATTATATAAGGTGTGTGTGTGGGTGTGGGAGGGCGGTAGAACTGTCAGTGAGGTGTGATACTAAGGGGTCTATTGGCTGGCGGAGAAGTACTTCAGGCCCTGGGGCTTTCCGTGTTGGCAACTTCCCAACTCATCAGAATGCTTCTTGAAAAGCCTTGAGCTTAGATACGCTGCAGAGCTATTATCTATTTGCATAGAGCTTTTTACAGCAGACGTCACAGGCAATGTCATTAAGGTCAGGTAATGCGATTTTATTGGTTTTATGGGATTTTTTTGGTGCATTGAAGAGTGCTATTGAGAAGATAAAGGGAGGCTGGAAAGACTATGCAGACACTAAGTTTTAAAAGGGCTGAACAGATTTATTTTTAGCATTCGCAGTAACGGTCGAGGTAGTGTACACAACAGTCCTGTTCACTGTAAACATTTTCACTGTGGTGTTTGAACTCAGAATGGCTCAGTCTACAGTTCAGTTCCATCAGGGCTGTTTCCAGGAGACAAGGGAATAGACACAACAAAGGGAACAAAGATGGAAGATGTTTGTTATCCAGACATGGACCCTCTTCCCTCACTGTCTTCCTGTGACAGCAAGTTGAAGGATATGGGATCCCAGGACATCTCTTTTGTTCCAGTGTTTCCCTACAAACTCAGAATCTCATGACCAGACAGCTGTGTCTCCAAGATAAGTGCGCGCGTGACACGATTCTTTAGCTGTGTGGCGACTCATGTTAACTTCTTATGAGGCACGAATTTGTTTTCTTCTCCTCTCCATAAACCTTAAGTGAATTAAAAAGAACAAAAATTGAACTGACGGTCAGAGGAAGGTTCTTGGCCAGATCTGCGTGGTGTGACGAAGTCCAGTGGGACTGCGGAGAGATGATGGTGGGAGTGCTCGGCCAGTGGAGAATGGGATATTGGAGATAATGGAGTGGTCCCTAAAGAGGCGCCGTGGGCTTATCTCAGCCGAACATATCTTGGGAGGCGTAGGTCATGTAGAGGAAGCCATCTGGATCTCTGTGCTGGGAGTATATCTCCGCCATGCTGGCTGACATACAGCACATGCTCTTTCCTGAGATCAGCAGGAACAGGGTCTGGGAGGCCTCCAGCGCTATCTTACTCCTGGGAGGAAGACCGAGGGAGAATCAAATCAACTGTAAAAGACACTCAGTGGGTCACATTTATAAGAATATGATTTGTTAAGCTAATTATAAGGATGGGAACTTTAATTGCGTGTCAGAGAAAGACAAAAAGAAAGATTTGGAGAAGGTCAGAGAGGTTTCTTTGGCACATGCAGTAGAAGAACCACTTTTGTTTCCCTAAGCAACCCTTCAGTAGATATAAGTAGTATAAGAGTGAAGAACATTTTTAAGATTTAAAGATTCTTCACATAATGTAAAGATTCTTATTTTCTAATTCAATATCTTTACTAAAACCATGTGTCCAAGCCAAGAACATCTTAGGAACCTTTATTTTAAAAATGGATATGTACGTGGATTTAGCATAATAGCAATCTACTCTGCTTTAAAGAAATACATGGACAGAAAAAAAAATTGCTCTGTGTCGTTGATTTTTTTGTTTTGTTTTGTTGATTTTCCAAGTGAAAATTAATACCCATCCTCTGCAGGGAACACACTTAAATATGGCAGGTTTTTTGCAAATTTTAGTGCACAGTTTCTACAAATTTTCTGTTTTTCCCCTCATAATGTTAAAGCAAATAAACAGATATTGTGCATAAATATGTGCAGACTTGTGTTCTCTATCGTGAATGCGTTCTCAGACCCTTGCACATAACTGTATGTTCTACCTGTTTTTTTTTTTTAAAAATGCTAATTTATCCAGGAAATGGGGAAATGGGGATTCAGAAGTGTTGGATGATTAGCAGACCGGTCAGCGGACACAATGGTATTTTGTGATCAAGAGCACTTCAATTAGAAATAAATGTCAATTATCATTTCAAACTGAATATAAAGCAGAAGCGTTTTCACACCACTTTAATATCTGCCCTTTAAAGCTCATGCGCTACTTTGGAAATCTCTGGCAGCCACTCACCTGAGCAGACACAGAAACTGACCCATTGTGAGTTCATGAGGGACCAAGAATTTGGATTTGTCCAGTAGAGGAAGCTGTTTCTCCCGAATGTATCGCTCAACGATGACCTGGATTCAGAACATAGAGGTCAGACACAACTGGCCACACACTGTCCTAAAATTTCAAAGAAAATTTCAAGTAGAGCCAAGGCCGAGAAAGAACCAACCGGTAATTTGTTGGGAAATTTGGACCGAATTGTGCAGACTTCATCTTTTCTTGTGGCTGCATTTAAAAAACAGGAGTAAACTGAGCATAAAAGATAACAACCAAGAGTGAACAAACAACAGAAAACTCCGCCTTAAGCCCCATATATTTACTTCAGATATTTGTTCATGGGCATGAAGACCATCACATATTTAACTCCAAATGAAAAGTTACAGGTTGAATTCAGGTAACATAGGACACATACATTCTAAATCCATTTTCCTACTGCAAATCACTTAAATAGTGATCAATGAGACTATGTACAAGATCAGCAAAATATGGACCAAAAACTACATTTCTTAATGTGCCCCATATTATCTGATGGTTCAAAATACCTCAGTTCCCTCATAACCACAAGACATAGACCCAATAGTTCTAGTAGTATGAAATTTGATTTTTATTTTATTTTTTTAAATTAGCTTACCTAGGCACTTCTTCTGCTTGAAAGGCATCATTTCCATAGACCTCTCAAAGGGTGGCATGTCTGCGTGTGGGGGTGTGGTGGAGGCTGAGGTGTCCTACAACCCGGGCTGACAGTGAGTCCCCTCGGAGAGAAGTGCACTCAATCCCCGCCTCGCAGCTGGACAGGCCCGGCTTTATACAGGCGGTCGAGGAGTGAAGGTGTGAAAAGAAGGAGGAGGAATGAAGGCAGTAGTACGTGTAAATATGTGCTTACACACAAAATAGTTCACAGCCCAGTGCTGGTGAACTGTTGCAACTTTCTAAAGGCTCAGCATCTGGAATTCTGCTGAGTTTTTTTTATGCAACTGTTAAGAAGTAAAGTAAGAGTTTTCTTAATGTGAAATGTGCCATTCTAGTGAAACTTGCTGAGTCAGCAACTTCACAGCTGTGGTAGTAGAAACCAGACAACTGAAGAATTGAATGCCTCTAAAGTGAGTGCTTTACTGCAGTTTTGAGATATTTTGGAGTTACCATCATTTTACCACCATCAACATTACATATAAGAACTTGTGTCAGTTCACTGGTGGTTTTGGGAAGTAAATAAAATATTGCAACTTCTGGTTTCTATAACCACATTTGTGAAGAAATCTGAGTCAGACAATCCCTCTTTTCTCTGCTAATCGCTCTGAATGACTCTTTGGATCTGAATAATAGAAATATGCGGAAAATATGGTAAACTGGTCAAGTTTAAGTGCTGAATTAAAACCCACTGAATCTGCTTATTTCTTAGCTCAAATAAACACTAAATTAATTTAACCCTGCAGACTTTTTAGAGCTTTGTTGTATGGCTAGATGATTCACACCCTCCAGTTAGGCCAAACCTTTTTCAGAAGTTGGTGCCAGAGTACATTGAGTATACCATGTCAACTTTTCACTGGGCAACAACATATTGCATTTTGAATAATAAATAAAACTTGTACTCATGATCCAGAGGCCTTCGGGTGACGCCCCTAGTAGCTTAAATAAATGAGAAACAGGGCAACTGTCAGTTCACTTATCAAGCAGACTGGCCTACTTTCACAGAATAACAGTTATTAGGCTGTTTGCTGTTACTGTATCAAACATCATTTATTTTGCTTTTAGACAACTGTAGCAGTGTTTAGGACAATGAATACTGGTAAGGTGTTGTACCATTTGTTTGTTCCTAAAATTACAGAGAGGCTTGAAAAGAATGTGACTATTTGGGAAGTGAATAACATTGATCATGTTGTTACAGCTGCACCTGTCAATGGGTGGGATATATTAGTCAGCAAGTGAACAGTCAGTTCAGTTGATGTGAAGCAGGAAAAATGGGCAAATGTGAGGATCTGAGCAACTTTGATAAGACACAAAGTGTGATGGATAGACGACTGGGTCAGAGCATCTCTAAAAGGGCAAGTCTTGTGGGGAGCTCCTGGTTTGCAGTGGTTAGTACCTGCCAAAGTTGGTCCAAGGAAGGAAAACCAGTGAACCAGTGATGGGGTCATGGGAGCCCAATACTTACAGATGCGCATGGGAAGTGAAGATGAGCCTGTATGGTCCAATCCCACGGAAGAATCTACTGTAACACAGCTTGCTGAAAAATACTATGATAGAAAGGTGTTAAAACACACAGTGGATTGCAGTTTGCTGCATAGCTGCAGACCGACCAGAGTGCCCATGCTGACCAGTGGTGGAATGTAACAAAGTATTTGTACTTCGTTACTGTACTTAAGTACATTTTTACGTATCTGTACTTTA
>JBBPCZ010000034.1:8645496-8657655 GCA_037974445.1 Brycinus macrolepidotus
TCGCATGTGATATCGCCATCGCAACACTCAACAACATTATCGCATATCGCATGATTTCCTAATATCGTGCAGCCCTACTCTCAAGTAATAAAAGCTTATACTGCTCCAATTACCATCATGTTAATCTGCATGTCCAAATCATCACACCCTTTCCTCAAAGCACACCAAAAGAAGCTAACCTCAAACACCAAATGTGTCATGTCTGATCAGCTACAGTCAGGGTAAGGGGAAAATTGTGTAAATAGGAATTTTCCCCTGAAGCTATTCCTTCAACTTTTCATTAAAAAAAATCATTCAGTAAAACTGTGGAAACTGTGGGTGGTGCTGGAATAAGGAGAAGCCGGTTCTCAGTGATTGTTTCCTGATGGAAGACAGTAATGATGGATAAATGTCCACACACCTCCTGTGGCATTGATATGAGTGCTAGGGTAAGTGCTCTATCATTAGGCAGGAGAGATCAGACTGAAGCACCTCCCACGCCTCCTCCTTATTCTCATTTTCTATCCATTTTCATCATTAGTCTTATATAACTCTCTTCCCATGTGCCAAACTGCTCCTCAGTCCACTGATTGATTGGTGGCTGGAAAAGAGCCAGTGCTCCATGTGACTGTGTTCTCAGACCTGGATCAAGTTTCTGACACACAGATACATGGCCTAGGCCCCGCATCTCTGATAATCAAATAAAATGTAACTTCATACTTTGATAATGCACAGCACATGTATTTCAGATATGTGAGAGTATCTATATGCATTATTGCTCATAATGGGATCACTATACAGCAGCAGCAGAAATTATCACAGACAAAGGGCAAAAAAGCACAATATTCATGTACCTTTTTTGCAGACAGAATGGCCCCATTATGTACACATGTAATAATGTTTATCAGGAGTAACAAATCACAAAATTCAGAATTTGATTTGAAACATTTTTGATAGAGAAAAAAATAGTGGCTGAAAATGCCTTACATTATTGTGATAATGTTTGATAATGTATTATAATTTTTTAATTTATTGGAGAATTGAATATAAAAGCACAGTACTTGAAATATAAGAGTACTTATGTAAAACTGTTTCTCATATATGTTTGTTGCTAACCTGGTAAAAATATGGTGCTGTACACAGGTATGGGAGTGTACTTTTTTTTAATTATTAATAGTGTTAATAGTACTTTAATAGTACTTTCTTTACTGCATTACTTTTATGTTTTATTTTTTTGCAGCTTACACCAAATGTAATTTCCATAGGTTCTCTCTCGTGCATATTGTAGGACTGCAGTGATACTCCAGTGATAGTCCATGATTCAATTTGGCTATGATATTGGGTACACGATTTGATTTGATTTCTCATGACATTGAATGAAGAAAAATGAAAAACAATCATGTTGCACAACTTTCTAACTGCATAAGAGCTGGGCGGAGGGAGAAGTGCAGGACAGGGTTGCTTATTACCTCTGACTGTTTGTGAACTGGTATTCAGACACTGAACTTTCATTAGAACTGTATAATTTGAAAAACTGCCTCTCTCCACAATCAACACATCGTCACAGTTTTGCACTGGGGTATCATGATGTCTTGATGCATTGCCACACTCCTAGTATACTTCATTAACTGATGACTGTTTCATGCAGAAAAGCTGCAGTGTCTTCTTTTTCTTTTACAGAAAACTCTATCTCCGCTAGAGAAATGTTTCAAGTATTGCTGCTGAATTGGTTGTGTGGGCGAAGTGAGAGAGAGAGAGCAGGAAGAGCAGCTCAACAGTATTCTGAGTTGAAGTGGGGGTGGTAGTCATATCTGGGAGTGCTGTGTGTGTGTGCGTGTGTGCGCGCCGGGGGTTTAAAATGCCTCCCTCATGCTGTTTCTCTCACTAGGCAACCCATCCCCCGCTCTCTCTCTCTCTCTCTCTCTCTCTCTCTCTCTTACTTTCTCTGTCTCCCACTGACTCACTCGCTTTCCTTGCTATCAATCTCTATCTGTCCCCTCGCTAAGTCTTTAACCTTCATCTCTGCCTTGTTCTTAATCTCTCACTGTTTCTTTCTGCCTCTCAAAGGCACCATCTTCTGTTTTTCTCTCACATACATATATGTGGGCGAGAGGAACCATGGGCAAACTGCTGAAGCAGAGATAAGCCTGGTCAAAGTTTGTGTTTCAAGACCCCTCTTCCCCCCTCCTTCCATTTCTCCTTCACTGTTCTTTGTTTCGTCATCTGTCGCTCTGTCCATTCTTTCTCCATGAACCCTCCCATCCCCCCGGGTTTGGTCTTTCCAGCACCATGAGTCACCTGCATTGTGTGTGTAAAAACTCAAAGGATTGATCATAGCTTATGGGAAGAAGACAGGAGTCCATTGTTCAAGAAATTATTGAAGGAGTGATGTCCTTGTAGAGGGAAGCTTGAGCTGTGAAATTACAGAAAATCAAAGTTACAGGACTCAGCAAAAAGGGCCCATAGCAAGAATTTCTAAACTTCTTTTGGAACGAACTTCATTGGGTTTCCAGGTCCTGCTGAAATCTAAAGTCTGTCTAAACAGTCTAAAGTCTGTTTTAAAAACTGTCCTGAAGCTGAAACTATCTTAACATTTGGAAAGTGTGGTCATGAAGGTGTTGGTTAGTTAAATAAATGCCAAGATACTACCCTGGTAACCCTACCATTTTCAGCTGCGTTTTCAAACTAGCCCGATTTGGTGAGGAAACTATGAACAGGGCATCTGTGGAACACAAACATCCGCAAGAGGACTCCTTACGTGCCAGTTTATAGAGCATTCTGTTATTTTGAAGAATGCATCAGTTATTGCAGTGGATGGCCTGGGGTGATAGTATTGTCCTTGAACACAAAACTCCCTGTATTTAGTAGCTGTGAGGAGTCAGTGGTTTGCTGCTGAAGCACTATTTTGAAGCACTGTTGTGTAAACGTAAACATCTCTGATGAATGCCTTGTAATTACCACTGCTCACTTGTTTTAACATGTGCTGTATCCTTTGCCATCTGCTGGGGCTTCTCAGACTCCTTCTCCAGCGGATCCGGTGTTACCAGGCCTCGGGGCTGGAGAGGGAATCAGCTCACGTTGGTCCACTCTGTCCTGGGATATCCCATCAGAACTTCTCTCCCCTCCTACTCCAGAGCCCACTGGCACCACTTCACTGGACTGTGACTCCAGACCCAGCTCAGGTACTGCCTTTTCATTCTGAACTTCAAAGAGTTCAAAGAACTGAGTGGAGCTTAGTGTACTGTGTGTTTCTGCAGAGGAAGCTTCTGCAAAAGGTATCTCAAAATGTTCTTTGAAAATGGCTGTGTGTATCCTCATAGTCTGTGAAGTATCCCACATGAATGCAGGGATTGAGAAGGTTCTTCAAAGCCCGCTTCACTCTTCTGAGTGTGTATATTGGCAGACTTTATTCCACTCTGCTCTGTTTATTCAGAGATTACATGTTCACAGCTGGTGCACTCTGGTGTGGCCTTACACTTTGTACTGATTGTAACAACTATAACAATTTACTAATAATTTATATATGTATGTGGGGCATTAATGATTGACAACTGAAGGTAACCAAGCCCATATGAAATCATGTAACTGTCCATACAAGCTCATTTTTAGCTCTGTTTAAGGTTGTGTAAAATAAATATTATTTACTTTTCACTTCAATGTGATACCTATTTATGTATGTTTTACTACTCTGTGCAGCCTTTGGCAAACATTAACTCTAGACCTTAATTTATATCCTCTGTCACCAGTGCAGCCAATCTTTTGTTCAGTCCATGTTCCTAACAACCCTCCCCCACCTTTTCTACTTTCTTTTCCACAGGTTTTTACTCGGTGAGTGGGAGCTCACTGTCAGACTCCTGTTACTCAGTGGCCAGCGAGGCAGCCCCTGGAGGGCCAGTTAAAATGGGGGGAACTTGCAGGCCCCACTCGCTGGATCACAGTACCACCCAGTGGAGGGAGGCTGAGCAACAGAATCTGCAGAGCTCAGAGGGTACTGTTCCAGTTCAAAAAGGAGAGCGGAGGCCGGCTTCTACTGGTAGGAAAAAAATTATTACCTGTTGCTTATATAGTTACTAAAATTTCAGTTGTGATAAGTGCTTTGAGATACTTTCACTAACCCAGCAGTGTTTGATTTTCCTCCTGAAACACAAATTCAACTCGATGATAGCCTTATAACATGCTCTCTTAAATTCTTTATTAACAGGTGAACTAGAAATTGATGGGCTCATGTTTCTGACCAGCCTCTGCTCTAGTCTTGGAGGAGCACAGAAGGGATCTGTCATTTGCACATCTACCACAAGTCTACAACTGCAAGTAGATCCCAAATTCTGCTCCGACTTAGTCTCGCGGAAAACAAAAGAGGTGTACCCTTATCCAAGCCCACTCCATGCAGTGGCCTTGCAGAGTCCTCTTTTCACTTCCTGCCAAGACACTTCCCCCACCCATCGCTCTCCCAGCCCAGAGGGGGATCAGCCTGAGGAGCCAGAGCCTGAACAGCCCCCTGTAAAGACCCAACCTCCATCTTCCCCATCTCTCACTCAGCTGGAACAGTACATAACCAGATTAGTCCATCAGTACCACAGCAGGGTGACTGCCGAGAACTCAAATCGAGCATTTCAAAAGACTACTACTCTCTCAAGCCATGATGGAGTCCACCCAAGGAGTGCTTCTTCCTCCAGCTTGACTGGAGGCAGTGCAACACCATGCAAGTCTTTACTGGGTAACTCTGCTAGAGTTAGTCTGAGCAGCATTGGTAAGAAAGCTAGCCGGAATTCGATCAATCTTGGAAACTTGCCATCAGTAACTGGGGAGGATTTTAACATTAGTTTTCACCTCAACTTGAATTTGAACCTGAATCCAAACTTAAATAAAGCACTGAGTGTTGATGCTAAAAACGTAAAAGAGCAGGTGTCAGGATCCTGTGGGCATCTTGGCGCCAACTTGATCACTCCAACTGCCTCTCCGTCTTCATCATCAAAAACGGTTACCAGCACCCCCAACTGGAGGAGCAGACCACGCATATCCACCTGCCCATCCACAGTCAACCATCGCGGATCACTGGAGATTACTGGAAAGTCATTTGGTCAACTCAACTTCTCCAAGTCGCTGGACTGGAGTGGCGCTCCCCGAGAGGAGGCAGAAGGGTGCCCCCCTTCCAAAGCCTCGGAAAGTCCTGCTAAACTCAGTGAAGACTCTGCAGTGGTCTGTGAGATCTCGCGTGTATCTGGGTTGCCCAAGTCAGTGGTAGTGGGCCTAATGGAGGAAGGTGTGGAGTTAGATGCAGAATGCTTCCGGAGTGAGAGAGAGAGAGGTGAAGGGGCAGCATCTCCATGTAATGCCCCTACACCTCGCCCTTCTCGTGCCTCTATTCAATCAGCATATGGTGCAGATCGGCCTGGCTTGTATTCAGGCTCAGCAGCCTCAAGCCCTTGGGCAGGAAGCAGCAGCATGGAACTAGATTACATTTCTCAGCAGCGCCGGCTACAAGTTACCCATTCAGATTCCCATTCCACACTTACGACACAGTCGAACAGCCCTCACTCCGATCACTCTGGTCCAACTCCTTCTCGCACTTCCCCAATCTTGCCAATACCTCACAGTCACTCAGACCCTGCCTCTTCTCCAGGCTCCGCTTCACACACTAGAGTACACTCCCCTCCTCGCCTGCTCACAAATTCACCGTTCACGCCTGCCCAGCTGTCGGTGTTCCGGCGAGACTCCCCATCCCAGTGCTCTCTCCCTCACTTTCACCCATGTGGCTCCCCGCTGGAGGGCCCCATCAGGCCTCGTGGTGGTTCGCTCAGGCAAGATGCTGGAACTGCAGCCGGGTGGCGGTCTCAGGAGAGAGGCTGGAGGAGGAGTGGGGATGGGGAGAGGCTCTATCAGGGAAAGCATGCCTCTAGAGAGCTAGTGCGAGCATCAACAGTTAGCAGTTACTCAGGAAGAGACTATGGCAGCTGCTGGGAGGAAGAAGTAAGCATCCGGACTCCAAAAAAGGCTGCAAAGTTCTGGAAAGGGTTCGAGTCCCGGCTCTGGGGGAAAGAGGAGGAGATGGAGAGGGACAGGGATGAAAGGCTTGGGACTTTTAGCTGGAGGCACACCTCTCTAAAAGAGACTTCATCAAGCAGAGTTCAGGAACGAAAAGACACCAACTCATCTAGAAAGAAAGGGACAAGCTGGGATGGTCGTAGCTCTAGTCTCCGCTTATCCAGGAGAGCATTGTTCCGGAGTGAATCTCAGGGATTCTTAGAGCCCCGTTCCCAAAAACGTGACGCTCGTCTCCACTGCAGTCAGTGGTGCTCCTCCTTGGAGATCAGCCGAGAAGGAAGAGGTACAGAATGCGGAAGGCATCTTGTGAGGAAAGAGGAAAAACATCACTCTTCCACTGCCAGTCTCTTTCATCTCTCTCGCTCACAGAGCCTTGAGGGAAGCAGTCATTCGCTCTCACCTCTTTCCTCCCCTTCCCTCTCTCCCTCTCCACCTCCATCAGCCCCTCTCACTCGTTCCAGGTCGTTTCGTGACCTTGGGAGGAAGGTTTTTGGCTCAATGAGGTCCCTCAGTTTCAATAAGAACCACAAGTCAAAAAAGAAAGACTAAGCACAACATGCAGTCATTTCAGTCTACTGACTGGTTTTTCAGACAAAGATCAAGTCTTTAGATGGGGAGAGATATTCAAATGGACAATCACAACTGATGGTGTGATACTGCAGAACTGTGCAATTATGATAAACATGACAGCTGCAAATTGAGTGGTACTGTGATGGAGATTCTTAATGGTTTGGAGTATATTTCTTACAGAAACACCAATATGAGATTGATCAGTGCACTTATAGGGCAAATGATCATTCAAACACTCATGCTGTTATCTAGAAATGTTTGACTAAAATACAACTAAGAAATGCACTAGTTAGAGCCTTCTGCAAGTAATTATGAAGACCAAAATCATTCCTTTTGAAATTTGATTAACTGGAGACCCCTTACATAGGTCAGACCTAGGATTAATCTGTGTTAGAAGAAGCCAGGGGGGCTTACTGCCAAGTTACATAACTTGTAACAATACAGAAGTATTTGAAACCGCTATTCTTTCTGCACGTTTATGTGCCTCTGCATGCTACTCTGTGCTGTGTCTCTGTGCACTATTATTCTGTGTGCCAGTGTGCTTTTTATTCTATACATAGGTTGCACTATACACAGTATAGTGTGTATACTGTAAGTATTTGAGTACTTTGTGCATATACCGCACACTTGTTAAAACAAGACAGACCAAAATCAGAGAAAGTACAATATGTTGCATAAATTGAACTGTGTGCTCAGGACTTTAAAATAGGATTATAATGTCATCATTTGAAATTATTAACTCCTTTCAATGTTGAACGATGGCTCGCTATTAATAAAGATTTAAAACAAAATGTGATCCTGATTGGCTTGCATGTTACTATTACATGGGGCTAATGGGGAGTTCAGTGAAATGCTTTGTGAAACAACAGTGGGATTAAATCTGTGGGGCCTAAATCCATCGCACAAGCATCTGTTTGCAGGGATTTATCAGAACAATCCTAATCTTATTTTTAATTTAGCCACAGATTCAACAGGTTAATCTTACAGTGCTAAATAAAATTCTAAACGATTTAAGGAGACAGTTTCAAAAATATTTATTATACAACTGAACAGTGCTGGGAAAAAAAACAACAAAACCTATTGTCTGGAGACAAACACAGAAGAATCCAAATCTGAACAGCCATAGTCCATGGACTAAAAAAGGCTTTTAGCCAGTGCATTAACATTCAATATCTAGCCCAGTCATAAAAGTCTTTCACATTCAGTCTTGGCACGAGATCTGTAATCTCTTACATGTCCTTACTGGGGCATGTTTTACATACCACATGGCAATACATATCCCAGAATGGTTTTTGATAAGCATTCATCTCTTTTTATCTTTCACCTTTCCTTTCAGCTGGACCATCTTCAGAGCTTCTCACAGCTGTTTTTGGGACTCCTCTATAGCTTCTTCTTCTTCTCCTAGTTTCTGCTTACTGAACATGCCTTTGTAGAGAGCTTTCTCCTTCTGGTAGTCTTTGCTGAGTTTCTCCTCCACACGCTGGAGCTGTTTCTTCACATTGGCATCTAGGAAGCATGGACATATTTAGTGAATATTCTGTTTTAAGTGTACATCCATTCCATTGAAAGAACTTCCATTTTCCATTTATTGTATTCTGTTCAGCTTTACTCTTTTTTACACTGATGCACCAGCAGTTCAGGCACCAATGTTAACATCTCTTTAATTTACTTTAATTATGCACTTATTTAATTTACTTGCTTTAATTCACTTACTCCTCTAGCAGTCCCCTGTTAAATTACTGCTTTAAAATGTCTTTTGTAGTCAATAATGGCCATTAGTACTTACGCCACTAATGAACATGCAGTACTGTGCAAAAGTCAGACACCATTTATTTCCAGTCCAGACAACCATTGTTATTCATTTTTCAGTGTCATAAAAAACAAGTAACACATTCTAAAAGAAATGTACACAAAACAGACATTAAGTATAATGTATAATATAGCTAACCAACCAGTTACAGCTGTGTCCTCCCAACAAAAGTTCCCAAAGGTGTTACTGAGACTCCACCATTCATATAGGCACTGACTTACACACACATGCACCTTCTTTCTCATGTTCAGTTACAGTGGCTAAAAGCAATTTCTGAGATTAGATAAAAGATCATCCACTTGCATAAGGAATGAGAATGTCAAATGGGAAAAAATGAGTCCCCAAAACTGGATTTAAAAATTGTTAAAAGAGAGAAAGTCAGCCTTTCATCCGTGCAAGATCTGGTAGACCACCAAAACACCCGAGATAACAGGTTTATGAGGGTACATATGTAATTGGGATTATTTGGACTATGAGAAGCAGAAAATGCAGCAAACTTCTGAGACTGAACATTGGAAGAGTTTGCAAGATGCATGGGGAAAAAAATCGCCTTTCAATTACTTTAAAAACTGAAAACAAGTATCATGAAAAGAACGGAAAACATGTAATAAAGACAAAGGGTGAGCACACTAAAGAAGTCACTGAAATGTTGTGTCTTTTCTGAAAAATTAATAACTTTTGCTTAATGGCCGTTTTGACCAAAAATAAAGGAAATGAAATGGTGATCTCTGACTCTTGCACAGGACTGTATGTGAATGTGTGCTGTCTTTATTTCAAGTTTATTTTTAAAGCAAAACTTAGTGACATTTACAGTGCTGCCCAATCCAGCACTGAAGACTGAATATGTTCTAGCTTCCCTGCTTTTGACTCAGCTCATCAGCTCATTAACATTAAGGCCTTCATAACGTTAGAGTCTGAGCTTGAAAATGCTGAGGTGTGCAGTGCAGGGATATGTCAGGAGCGTGACTTGGAAACCCTGCCTTAGAATTATGACTAATTTTATGGGTTTTCTGTCATTTTCTCTAATGCCTTTCAATCATAAGACAAAGAACTCAAAATGGCCACTGCAGTGGTCTTTAATCTTCCCCTCTTTTTGTCTCACTACTTCCACACACCCTCACAGAATCCTACAAAGTGAAAAAATGTCCCCAGAGCTGAAAAGTCTGAGTCAAATTTTTACCATTAGGTTTCCCTCTGCTGGCCTGGAGAAGGTACTGACGGGCAGTATGAGCATCACCCAGCTCCAGGGTGGCCACTCCAGCTCTGTACAGGGCTTTAATGTCTCCAGGCCTCCAGTGTAGAACCTTCAGACTGTAATCCTGCACGCGGGCGTAGTCTACAACTTCACGCTGCAGTAAACATGCTGCACAACACAGAAAAACAGGAGTGTGTCACTGCATTGTGCAGAGTTATACACTTCACCGCACAGGAACAGAGCAATGAAGAGATGTTAAGGAACACCTTTAAAAATTATGTGCCTAACAATGATGTTCCAGAGCCATTAGAACCCCAGGGCTCTGAAGGCTCTGAGCTTCACTTATTGACTTTGATGGCAATCCCAGAAATAGCACTGCATACATGTGACCAATGCATGATACATCTGAGTTCTAAAGGGCTGTTGTCTAGTTTGGTGGTTTCCCTGTTCACTTACTAAACCTGATGATGAGTTATATCATTTATGATTTAACTGGGTGTGATACAGGCTACAAGTGGAGAAAGGGAGGCAGGCTGCTTCCATGCATATTCACTTTCAAATCCCACATACCTGCCAGGTTGTTGTAGCAGTCTACTTGTGTGTTCCTGAGAAGCTGTTCTTGCTTGGGGGTAAAGGTGGGCGACTGGGTGCCGAACCCTTTAAGGGCGGATGGTACGTCTGACTCGAGGCTACGAACAATAAGCAAGGCACGGTGATAACGTCCAATAGCAGAACGCAGGTTCTTCTGCTTGTAAAACTCGTTGCCCTCTGTTTTTAACCGCACGGCCTCAGCCAGCTGGGCTTCCACTCGGGAGCTGGAGCCCCCAGTAGCCCCAGAACACGACGCTGAGCAGCCCTCATCCTCTGGGCTTTCCTCTGCAGCAGCACCGTCCGACTCCTGGTAAACACAAGCCTGTCAGCAATGCAGGACTGTGTGTGGGTGTGGGTGAGGGGGCTAAAACCACTCTGGAGACCCTTCTGAAGGAGGTGTACAGGAACTCTAATAATAATTCCATAGTAATTAAGACAGTGCAGGACATCACACATTATAAATTAGTTTGGGACAGTACTACAAGAATAGCTCAGTGTTATACAGCACTGGAGGTTGCTTACAGCATTAGTGCAGTTCTTTACAAGAGGACAATCAATGCAACTGGATATTTTATGCTCTTTTACTTGAATAATTTCAGAATTTAATCTTAATATGGAGAGCCAAAACCAGTGAATGAACAAATAATCACATTTGTTTTTAATCTTTCTAGCTAAAATGCATGAAAGTTCTCACGCACCAAGCTACACTGTATGGACAAAAGTATTGGGACGCCTGACCATTACACGAACAGAGACTTTAATGATATTGCATTCAAATACATACACTTTAATATGGAGTTGGTCCCCCTTTCACAGTTATAACAGCGTTCACTCTCCTTGAAAGGCTTTCTACAAGATTTTTGAGTGTTTCTGTGGGAATGTGCACCCATTCATTTTGTAGAACATTTTTGAGGTCAGGCACTGATGTTGGACGAGAAGGCCTGGCTCACAATCTCCCTTCCAGTTCATCCCACAGGTGGTGGATGGGGTTGAGGTCGGGGCTCTGTGAGGGGCAGTGAAGTTCTTCCATATCAAACTCATTCAACCATGTCTTTAGGGACCTTGCTTTGGGCACTGGGGCACAGTCATGCTGGAATAGAAAAGGTTCTTACCCAAACTGTGTCCACAAAGTTGGAAGAATGGCGTTGTCCAAAATGTATTGGTACGCTGAAGCATTAATATTGTCCTTCACTGGAAGTAAGGAGCCTAACCCAAAACTTAAAAAACAGGTGTGCCCCAACACTTTTGTCCATATAGTGTATGTTACTTATTCAGAATGTAAATACATTCGCAGGCACGTCAGAAAGAACTTTTGCTGCAAAATTACTTTTACTCCGTGTGTATTTTAAGAGGAGAAGGATAAAAAACCCCAAATGATGGTGAAATCCAGCTGTAAGGCTGTGAGTAAATGTGGATGAGGGAGACATGCAGTCAGAGATCCACGAGGGCCACCTCCCCTCTCCCTCAGTATCAAATACAGTAACAAACTCACAGCAAGAACAGGGCACCAGTAACGTTCAACTCATTTACCTTTTTGTCCATCTGTGGCTGGTTAAAGGTGGTAAATGGGTGTTTGAGCTCCGTTCAGTAGTTTGTTTGGGCTGTCAAAACTGCTCTAGAAGCATCTGAGTTCTTCGTTTTCGCTGTAGTTCTGAGCCTCTCTCGGACACGTACCGCCCCCCAGCGCCACTACAGGTGTCATTACAACCTGCACCCAGACAATGAGAGAAGACAAAGAGAGTGAGAAAGTGATTTCTCTACACTATAAGGACAAAAGTATTGGGACACACATGTTTTTAGAGTTTGGGCTAGGCACCTTATCTTTCAGTAAAAAGTAATCTTAATGCTTCAGCATACCAAGACATTTTGGACAACGCCATGCTTCTAACTTCGTGGACACAGTGTTTAGGGAAGGCCCTTTTCTATTCCAGCATGACTGTGCCCCAGTGCACAAAGCAAGGTCCATAAA
>JBBPCZ010000034.1:8659362-8669637 GCA_037974445.1 Brycinus macrolepidotus
GTGGACACAGTGTTTAGGGAAGGCCCTTTTCTATTCCAGCATGACTGTGCCCCAGTGCACAAAGCAAGGTCCATAAAGACATGGCTGGGTGAGTTTCGGTGTGGAAGAACTTGACTGGCCCGCACCGAGCCCTGACTTCAACCCCATCCAACACCTTTGAGATGAACTGGAACGGAGATTGCGAGCCAGGCCTTCTCGACCAACGTCAGTGCCTGACCTCATAAATGCTTTACAGAATGAATGGACACAAATTCCCACAGAAAATCTTGTGGAAAGCCTTACAAGGAGAGTGGAAGCTGTTATAGCTACAAAGGGAGGACCAACTCCATGTTAAAGTCTATGTATTTGAATGCAGTGTCAATAAAGTCCTTGTTGGTGTGATGGTCAGAGGTCCCAATACTTTTGAGGTTGACTATTGAGGTCCATATAGTGTATGTGGAAGCATGACAAGTCGCAGCAGTCTGTTTAGCAGCAAAATGTACTAACAGTAGAGGTTACATTTAAAAATGTCTCTTCCATTCAGAGACGTATTTTGTCTAATCCATCTTTCATCATCTAGTAATCTTTGTGATGTTCTGAAATTTTACTTCCGATGATAATTTAAGTGCCCCCCAACCAAACTTTTATTTTATTTCCTGGGTTTCTTCTATCCTGCCCACAATAAAACTAGCCAAACACGATTGCTGTTTGTTGTATTTGTGATGAGGGCAGATGTGGATGGCATGTTCTATAAATGCACCATGTTACTTGTTGGGCCTATAAAACGCACAATAAAACATGGCCACTGTTAGGTGTTTGCATAATTATAATATTAAAATAATATATATATTTTTTAAATATCTCAAACCATGTGTCTCATCACAGTGACACAGCTCGAAAATGGGGTGGAGGAAATCTGCTCTGAGTGCTCTGCAATGTGCAGAAGTACTAATGAGAGTTTGCAGCTCACAGACAAATCTTTATTTCTAACCACAGGGGTTTTCACATAATCCTGATATAGCCGCTGGAAGCACACGAGTAACACATGACCCAGTTTTAAGCTCAGGGTCTTTGCTGTTCTGCTTACATAACGGCTGATCTACTGGCCCACTTATTTAGAGAGAGGGAAGCCAGGCCCACCTCTCAGCTAACCCATTCACAACCAGCCACTCAGTATCTCAGTATCTCAGAATCAGAAAAATGTGTCCTGATTCAAGTGAAGCGAGAGCATCTCACAGCATTCATATATATTTATATGATATATATATATATATATATATATATATGATAACCCACTATATATGATGTATATAAGATAACCTTATATTAGTCCCACAGGTGGGAAATTTACATTGTTGTAGCACCAAGGTGGACAGAACAAAAGGAGAAAGTAAAAGCATCAGTAAAAAACACAACAGTATGATCTAAAAAGTACACAGTGGACATGAATCCAACATATCATACTGGATATATATGTATGTACACACACACACACATATATATATATATGTATATGTATGTTTTATTTACAATAATTAAAAAAAAATTCGTATTATTAACCATCTAACTATCAGTAGTCCAGGATAACCAAACATGAATTTAATCTAATAATAAATTAAGTAAGCCCACATGTTGGAAATTCGAATATGAGCAATATGTTAATATTTTAGTATATTATATTTTAATGTACTTTTAGCTATGAACAGCTTTTTTTTATGAACAGCTTTTAGCTATGAACAATTTATTAATCCGTACGAGTGATCAGATGAGATTTTCGTGGATTGCTCCGTGGAATTTTCCACACTGCATTGATTATGTGAAAGAACGGGTGCCACCAGACCGGCCAATCACGCTCAAGAACGTCAAGTCAGAATGTGTGACGCAGGGTCTGAGGGGCGGTGCTTCAGAGCAGGACTGAGCAGCTGTGCGTGATTGATATCGCGCGTGTTGTGTAGGACCCCCGGTCTGGGTAATATTATCGTTAGTAAATAAAGCCAGGGGTCCGCATGAGCAGGGGGAGCTGGGGAGAGTAGTCCGTCATCCACGATCGCCCGAGTCGAGTTCTGAACTGGCTGAGGACATGGAGCTGGTCCGGAGGCTGCTGCTCGCGCACTGCGCCGCCCACGCCCTGTCGGTGGTCGCGGGCCTGCTGGTGGTCGTGCCCCTAGCGCTGAACGGCTCCGCGTTCAAGGGGAGGTGTGCGCTCTTTAGTAGTGGGTTCTGGAGGACGGAGAACCTGACCGTGGGCGGGGGGCAGGCTCAAGAAGTCTCGCACCTGGTGGTGCAGCAGTGGGGGCCGCCCGCCGCCTGTCAGTTCGCGACGTTTGTGGGGGTCTTCACTGTCCTGTACGGGGCTACGCAGAGCTGGAGGAGCTTATTCTACCTCCACCGCAGGCACGACGAGTGAGTAACTGTCAGAAATCATAGAACATCATAGAAATATGAAATACTCGTAGTAAAAATGGATTATAATAATGATTATTACACGTATGTTTATATACGTTATATATGTTCCTATATATATATATATACAGATCTCCTCCGTCTTTTTAAACATCTGCACTTCCACCACACTTTTAATCTTCTTTTATCGATTTTCTGTGTGTTCTTTTATTTCTTTTTTCTTTCATTTTCATACTTTCTGCCATTTTTATGCGTAATGTTTTATTCTATTCCTAATTTGCACTTTTAATGACCTTTGTGTATGATAATGGGCTATATAATTAAACTTGACTAGTATATAAATACACACAAACACAAACACAGGTGTGTGTGTGTGTGTGTTATTATACTTAGACTAACATTAGTTTTATTGTTATCATCATAGTTTCTGGTTGGTTATTATTATATTTCTACGATTATTACTGAGTATGAGGTATGAGTAGTATTGGTTATTTGGAAGTTTACTATTATTATTGTTACTGTTAAACTAAAGGTGCTTTAGAGTTCACTAACGTCATGGGTACTATGAGATAATAGAATTATGTCTAGACTAAACTAATTCTGGTAGGAGGTCTTGTGTTTATAGAATGGCCAGCATATTCTCTTGGCCTCCAGTGGCCTGATTATGTTTCATGGGCAAGTACAGGAGTGATTAAAATACAGTCCCTGTCTCTCTGCTGCAGCACCTTGTTCTCAGCCTTCCTCACGCTGCTGCTGAGCCTGTGCCTGCTTTTCCTTTCCGGAGGAGCCAGTGTGACCCTCACGCTCGGCCTGGTGTCCTGGTGCAACACCGTCACTGACCATGGCACCCGATCATACAGGTGAGGCCACTGGCAAACTGTAAGGCCTTGCTGTATGACTTCCAGGGCTTTGTGACTGATATTCAGTGGTACAGTTAAACATACTTGTTTTTCATGCATTATAGATATACATTTGAGTGTAATTATAAACAAACAAACAAACACACACGCACACACACACACACACACACACACACACACACACACACACACACACACACACATATATATATATATATATATATATAGTGTGATTGTGTTCTGCTGCATAGGTTACCAGTCTTGTTCAGTGTTACGGACTTTTTACTGCTGCTTATTTTTAGTCTGTGTCTTAAAAGCAATGGATATTACCTCATGTGACATGAGATGCCCTAAATAAACCTACCATAAATCAGCCTTCTTGCACGGTTATTTTGGTCGAAATGATTACTGTGACAATATGAAGTAGAGTCACATGCAAGAATAACTCTCAAACTTAGTCAGAGCTGACTCACTGAGCTGCCATTCATGACTCGTTTCCTCCTCAGCTGTGCTGAGTCGCAGTCTGTGCCCCTCTACCTGGACGTGGAAACTTCTTCATTCTACTCGGAGCTCACCTGTGCACAGGTAAAGCATGACCTGTTTTTGCAAGTAGTTTCTGCAGGTTGCTGTGTTGGCATGATATCACTTTCATACTAATCCAATGTTTTTATACAAATCCATTATTGTTATATAAACAACCTCAACGCCTCTAGAGTTGGTTTTAAGCATCTACCTTTGGTGAACAGTTCAAACTGTTACAAAAATGAACAATTTTGACTATATGGGCAGGGAATAGACCACACTCTGTTTATTCATTTGTATGGCTCACAGTGAGACTGCCCCCATGTGGAGGCTGTGCTTTATCCTGGCTAACTCTTGCTGTGAGTGGGCTATATGCTTCGTAATGGTGCTATTTTACATTCCCAAAGAGTGTGGTTCTATTAAAATGGGTGTGAATTCTGTGAATGGCACATACAGCCCAGTAATTAAAATACACGTAATGAAAAAAGTCAATTCCCCTTCGGGAATATCTGTCAGATGCCTTTCAGGATTCGCAGATTGCTTTTTTATTCTGTTAAACCCCTTTTTTAGAAAAGCTCAGAAATGTGTGCAAAAATACTTAAAGTATAATACTTTGGCAGATAGTTGTGGGTATGTTAATGTTGGACTCCATGTAGATGCTGTTGTTATGATGCTAAATGCTTCTCTTTACCTTACACCACACTACACATTTGGTTAATCTGAACCTCATATCTGAACCAGAATTTTCTGTTGGTACCGGCCCAGAACTGATACTGGATATAAGATCAGCACTTTTTTTTGCTTCTTCTGTTGCTTTAAGGGAGCATGTTGCAACCCTGTTTTTCTCAATACAGTTTGATTTGATTTAGTAAGAAAGTGCTGACTGTGTGTGTCCATTCTCTTCTCTGCATATATTCCCTCTCTTTTTTCTATAGATCGCTTTGTGGTGTGTGACAGCTCTTTGGTTGACTCACTCCATCCTGTCCTTCCTGAGGCTCTACCACTCCCACAGTCAGCAGATCAGTGGACCGTGTCTGTCCCGAGAGAAGGAGCTTCTACTGGGCCAAGCTGCTCATGTAGACTGTTCCGTTCCCTGCCAGCACGCACACCCTCCGCAGACACCTGCTGTGTTCATTTAGATTGTGGTCTTATGATGATCCAAAGCTCTTCTGTAGTTCCAGTCAGGTTAGGTTAGTAGTAGAAGAAACGTTAAGGCCATGGCACACTGACACAACAAGCACCAACAGACATCTGGATTTTAACGCTGGTGGTGGTTTTAGAATGTTTAGGAAAACGGACAACCCAGATTAGTCTGTGTGAATGGAGAAGGACACTCTAGAACAGTGTGGAAGGGGTAAACCATTCTAGAACAGTGTAAATGGGGGAGAACATCATAGACCGGTTTTGATGGGGTAACCTATTCTAGAACAGTATGAATGAGAAGGACATTCTAGAACAGTAAGAATGAGGGAAAACAAAACAGTTTGGATGGGGTGACTCATTCTAGAACAGTGTAAATAGGGGAGAACATCATAGACCAGTTTGGATGGGGTGACTCATTCTAGAACAGTTTGAATGAGAAGGACATTCTAGAATAGTGTGAATGGGAGAGTATGTTCTGGAACAGTGTGAATGGAAGATATCATTCTAGAACAGTGTGGATGGGGTAAACCATTCTAGAACCATGTGAATGGACAAGATCATTCTAGAACACTATAGGGGAAGATGATGTAGAACAGTGTGAATGGAAGAGATTGTTCTAGATCAGGGTTGTCAGTGCTTGTTGGGTTGCTATGTTCTGGTCTTTAGTAAACCGTTCTAGTATTCTTTCACTCATATGTTGTTGCACTTACAAGCTTTAAACTCGTTTGATCATGCATGTCTGTGAAGAACATGAAGTACAGTGCAAACACCAATAGACCCAAGAGAGGAACATCATGACAAGTTAGCTTTAAATACTGTTTACATGGTGTATCTTAAATGGGGTACTTTTACACATTACTTTACATTTGTGTCTGTAATCTTTATTCACATTGTTTCAAGTGCACATATTTTGCACACAAAATAGTGTGTTAAGGTGATTGTTTTTACCTGTGTTTTAAGTACGTCAGTGTGAATGTCAGTGAATGACAGGCAGTGTTAACTTTGCAGAAGGACACGTTTTGCAGCAGCCTTGCAGTACGCAAGTAAAATATTACACCAGTATTGGTGTATAATGTGAAATAAATGGGAAGGAAGGCTGGCATGTAGCATGTGCTGAGCTCAGACCCGTACTGCTTTATATGAACATGCAGGGTTATGCATGCTTGCATGCTCCTGAATGTACAAGTGTGCAGACCCTATAAACTCTCTCCCCACTGTGTGAAGGTTTTTCATATGACGCTGTTTGTGTAGATGCAGTTTACTGAGGGGGGGGAACTTTGAATTCCACTGGCTGTTCAGGGGGTGATGTCAATCAGGGAGGAGTTTCTTAACCCACAAAAGGAATTTAAAGAATCCCCTTCTCTCCCAGTCTGACCTTTGACCTCTGAGGGATGTGGGTGGCTGTGGTGACACACAGATAGCTGAGAGAGAAACTGGAAATAACGGGAGAGAAAAGTTGTTCTGCAGTTTGTAAATGTGATTATTGAAAAAGCTTGTTTTATACTGCTGTTTTTATCTGTATTGAACTATTTATATGGAACCTGATGAGAATAATAAAGCATTTAAGATGCCTCGCTACAAATCTGCACTTTTTTTTTGATTGCCCCCCCCCCCCCCCCTTTTTTTTATAGTTTGGACATTTGATTTATGTGCTAACTGATACGTGAGTTTTCTTTTTTCTGTGCAAAGAGTTGCAAAACAACAACAAAAAAACCCCACACAAAGAGCAGAATAGAGTTGCAGCATCTTTAGTGCTTGGACCCTTAAATATATTTATCAGTATTCTGTTATTAAACAATTTGATTAAATGTGTTATTTCATAAGAAATGCAAATTACATACAAAAGGAAAATTTCATACAAGCTAACTTCACAGTTCTCATAAAGGCTCATTTCTGACACAAACAGATTGATATATAGTACAGGTGAAAAATAGCAAGTTTTAAAACAAAGTTCTAAAAAGTCAAAACTTTGCATGTATATGGTGATACATTAGTAGACATAAAGGGATAATAATTATTAAAGTCATGAAAAACTGAGTACAGTTTAGCACAGTACAGTAAATGTATGCACTGTGTAACTGGTAGAATTAGAAACCTATTGCAAATGTACATGTGAAGGTCTGGGTGCACAAAGCAGATTCTGGTATAATGTGATTATTTGGCACTGGTTTTTGAAAGAAATCTCACATTCGTCTTGTAAAAGTTCATGTTTCGGTATTCAATGAAGCAGATGAAACATCCAACACTGCTGCCATTATCAGTGTGGGGCAACAAGTGCAGATAACAATGATAGTTAAATAATCGCTAAAAATTATAAATTAAATAATTATGCAGACTGATGCTGTTGGCACCAATGATTGTAAATGAAAGCCACATATTGCTGGATTTTTAATACTTCTGCATCTCCTTTGTATATCCAGGCCTTCAGGAAATAACAGCACACCACCTGACCCCTATATTGTTATTTCTAGGAGTAATAAAATGCATACTAGCCAAATTATATAAATGTTTATATTACATATATTATTACTATTGTGCATTACGTACTATTGTGTAAACAGGCTGACTGTAATACTGTAATAAACTTGTGCACTGGAAGGTTTTATGTTAATACTACCGTAAGATATATATGTAATATATATAGTCATTGATTAATAATCTCATAAATTCATAAACAAATCAATGGCTTGACAGTTAAAGTAAGGTAGTTATTGCTCTGAGACTACAGTTTAAATTGCTCTGAGGCTACAGTTTAATCCTCTCATGAATCCACCACAGTCGCCTTGCTACATGGCCTTGGGAATCTGTCGACGACAGCTGCTTTAATATAGAATAATTTGCTTTCTGCTTCCCTGGCTTTTCTCTCTGCTTCCGTCTCTCTCTCTGACTCCCTCTGTTTGCCTCCGTGTGTTTCTCTTTTCATCACAGTCCCTTGTTATAGGTCAGCACCTTGCAATCTGTTGCCATGGCAATTTCCGGCTCAAGGTGAGACGCCTCGATCTGTGAAGTGCAGAAAAGCGATTAGCAAGCAGGTCTCCGCCAAAACCTTCATTATTCATCTTGCAAACAAACAGCTATACACACACACACACACACACACACACACACAAACACACACACACCAAAATTAATGTCAAGACAGGTCAGCTGTGGAAAATGAATCTTGCAGCATCACTGTTTACTGGAGAGAGTTTAAAATCACTGGTTCCTGTGTGAGCTGATATGGAGCTTTACCTCAGACATCTGTGGGAAGAGGCTGATGGCTAGGGGGAGGGACAGGCCGAACACAGCCAGGCACACCAGACTGTGCACAGGCAACATGAGCCGCCGATGGGCCTGCATCAGCGGACGCCTGCAACACACGAGACACAATTAAGAAACACATTAAGAAAAAAATCTTTTCTCACAGAACACTGCCTGGACACGATTCAATAACGCACAATTTGTGGAAAATTTCACATAAACACTGGGGTCATATATTTTCACATGCTGCATGTTTTACTGAATATTAAGAGTATTATAAGTGTTACTAGTAAGAATTACATGTGGGATGAGGTTGAATTTGCAGTTATGCACTGATGTCAAGTGTAGGCCTTGGGTTTATCTTCACTCTAACTCTGCATTTTAAATGGTCCAAATCCCACATTTTTCTTGAGTCTTTAATTATTTTTCGGTGTGTTAATGCACCGAAACAGTCATAATTCACTTTTGATTATTTTCCAATCGGTCTTGATCTCTTAGAATTACACAGATCTTTTCTGTTACTGTGCCTTTAAGACCAATACACATCAATGACCTCTGGTCAGTGGTTGCCCTGTAATTAATGCAGTGTTGTGTAATAACTGCTGGTTTTTGTAGTCATTTTTGTTTCTTGAAAATGAAGCAAATTTCAACACAGGGTCTCAGAAAACTGTCATTTTCTTAATGTTTTTAGACATGATTATCAAAAATTAAAACAGACATGACTATTTACTTTTCCAGGAAGGCCATGATAATAGGAGGGAGGACAAAGATGGGCAGGGGCAGGACCACTCGCGTAAAAGCTGTCTCCATAAGTGCCTGTGGGAAAAGAAAATGACCAATGAAAAGCAAAGGACAAAGCACATATGTTCACTGAATCTCTGGTCTATATTAATAAAAGTTTCTTTATAGCACAAAAGTTTAAAAAAGGAAAATCAAGAGATCATAAGGATTTTAATGTCATTTACTGTACCAAGTGTTATGTATTGCTATACATATACACTAATAAATTACATTTGTGATCATTTAAGCCCAACAATTATTTTGTTTTCAATAATACTTCATGGAACTGATGTACCATGATCACTGACTCACATGTTTGGCTGCTATTCGTGAGGAGCCCACCACGTTCCCATTGCTGTCCAGCACATCAATTCCTTCTGAAAGTTCGTTGTGTCTCATCAGAGCCACATTACAGATGTTAGCACTGGCTGTAAAGAAGAGGGTTTAAAACACATAAAACATAACTAGTTTATATTAGTGCTGCTCTGTTTGAGAAGACATAACCCTGTACCTCCGTGCAGCCCTCATAAAAAAATCCAATAAAATAAATAACTAAAAGTAAAATAACATTATAAACTTAATATAACAAAACACAATATTTGTATTGTTAATTAAAGGTAAATTGTTTCACAAAGCAGGAAACTCAAAATGAACTCCCTAAAATGTATAACATTTTTTTCCTCTCATCACCATGTGTTGTATTTGTTTTTTAGATGGTTAAAAATGAGATGTGTAAAACTAGTAAATGTGATTAGTCAGTCAGCAGGGGGAGTCCAACACAACATGGAATGATCAGAGAGGAAATAAAACGACAGCTCACTTTGGACTGAAGCTTCAGTCCAGTACTGTACGCACCCACAGCAGGGAAAGGGACGAATCTCTGTATGATGAGCCTGGTGGCTGGGTTAAATGTCCTGGATTTCTCTATAAGCACATTCAAACCCACCTAAACAGAACCCAGATGAGTAAAAATAAGTATTTATGATAATTTAACAACAAACTTAGTGACATGTACATGTAATCTACTGCATGTTCTCCAAATCGTATAATTCATGTAAAAACTGTATACACTGATCAGCCAAAACCACCAGCCTAGTCCACCAGACCTATGAAGGTGTGCTGTGGCACCTGGGACTGAGACGTCGGCAGCAGATCTTGGAAGTTGTGTGATCAGACTAGTTTGTCAGACTAGTTTGTCTAGTTCATCTAACAGATGCTTCATCAGACTGATATCTGAGGAATTTGTCGGCTAACTCAACTTGTCGTGTTCCTTAAACTGTTCCTGAACAGTTTTTGCAGTGTGGCAGGGCACATTATCTTTTGCAGTGTGGCAGGGCACATTATC
>JBBPCZ010000034.1:8673578-8706184 GCA_037974445.1 Brycinus macrolepidotus
GGATGGTGCTGTATAGGTTTATGTTTTTGACAACAAACACCAAAAATATCAGAACATGTGTATATATATATATATATATATATATATATATATGGACAGGTAATCGTCATTAATAAATTCCATATAATCAAAAAAATGCATTTACTTGCAATCATATAACTAGGTATCTATGTCAGTTACACAGATCATGAATTTTGCTGGACTAATTAACTAGCTGGACCTAAATATTTTATTTTTTTATATATTAGCTTTATTTTTACAAATAATTATCATACCAATAGTTTTTGTCATATTTAAAATTACATTTGGTTATTTTTTTATGAAATTTTGAGATCCAACACCCCCTTCGAGTAGCTCTGTAGTTTAAAAAAAACCCCACTGGTTTAGAGTGTGCTGTCTTGAAGAGACTGAAACTACAAATCCTTCAGTTACTATGAGTCACTGCCTACTAAAGTGCAAACACCAAGCCTGCTGCAACCAATCTGGCATGCCAAATGCTCATTAGACTGTAAGACCTCCAGAAAGCTGTGCTGTTGAGGCCAGCTATGTCTAACTTTGCCAGACTGCTGGCAGTGTTTTCTTTACAAGCTGGAACAATTAACATTCCCCTCTCTCATTATAGCCATGTCTCTGCTTGGTTGAAAGAACATCTATACGTGATATGGCTTTGCTTGTTTCACTTCAATCTGATCATCATAAAACAGAATGATCATACAGGCCAGAACACAGGCAGAAACAACTTTGGATTCTTTCTAGGTTGTAGAAAAATATCAGAGCTATTTATTGCATTACATAATATAAGCAGGAATTGTATTCGTCCGTCATGATCAAATCATTGAGAGCTTTGCTTTCAAAACTAAGATGGCAAAAATAATCCACGATACTTTAATAATGCAGTATTGTTAATTATTTTACCTTATTTATTTAATTAGTTTATTTCTTCATTTTATTTTTCTAGACAAATTCATTCCAAATGTTCTATAAATTGCATTTAATTGCTATACTGGTACACTAATGAAGTGTCATTTTTTTATTCTCGCACACAGTATGACTGGGGATGGCAGACAGACCCTGAATTAGACCCTTTTCACACTCACCATACATTTTCACACTGTTCAGGAGGTCCCTCACTTCAGCCTTGAATTTCTAGATTTTTCATTCAGTTTTAAAAACTGAAAATGTTTTAATTACTTCCAATTATAATTTGAATTAAAATAGTTGATTTGACTATATGAATAAAAATAACTGAGGAGTCAGTATCCACAATGGAGGTATGCAGAGAGGAGTTAAGGCCTCTAAACGTATTATCTTGAGCATAATGGCAGGGACTTGTCCAGCAATGGGTCAAAACCGTGCTGAAATTACATCTGTATTGGGAAATGCACCACCATCAATCACAGTAAGATGTATCCATACCTGACATTCGAAAAGGCATGAAGATCTTCTGTCCGGTGTCAGGGTGAACAATAGCCTGCAGTGGGATAAATAAATCTTGTTCAGTCATTGTGCTGACCAAGACTCAGTTAACCTGAACATACATGTATTGTCTTACCTGCTTCACTTTCTGAGCCTCCCACAACTGTAAAAAAGGCACAACACACTGAATTTCATTTTCACCTCCACACTGAGGCACAGAGAAGTGTCATTTTGGATGATGCTAAACAGCAGTTTCATGAATGCAGAATTCTGATGATGATTTTTTTAGCTGGATATAAAACATCACATTCCTGTGACACACTTCGCCCTTCCCCCTGAAACAGGACAAACAAGCCAAGGCATGTTTGGTCCACTCTCAAAAAGACTTGGGACTTGTTCAGACAGGTAGCTCAACATATTTAATCTGATCATTATTTTCTGCAGTCTGAACAACAGAAAGGCACATGAAAACTGACTTTCTACAACTTCACCACATTTGTAGGTGGTCAGATTTATGGACATGCGATTTGGTTTGACTGGTCAGATCAAATTTCATGTTTTTTGCATCATTTGTTTGCTGCGGTTGGCATCAGAATGTGTGTCACAAATTACAGCTTAAACACAAAGAGCTGAACAGATACTTAAGTAAAACATTTCTCCGAATATAACAGGCAGATTCCTTTTAGCTTTGTGACTAATGTTATCTGCTGACCAGATGATTCTACTTTAATGTCATTTTTTGTTCATGTTCTAGTTGCTAAAAAGCCCAATACTGTGATCTAGTTATAGAATGGTACAAATCAACACCTGAGCTCATAAATATCAGTTTGCTACGCTCCATCTTAGTCAGTGTACTCATGTGTGCATCGTTAGTACAGCAACCAGTGTGGACATGCGACTGCAGTCTGAACATACAAATCAGATTTGGTCACTTGTAACCTAAAGTCTGTACACATACAAGTATTTAAGAAACAAATATGATTTGCCCTGCGGAGTGAATAAAACCTGACACTGTAAGGAATACTGTTACGAGGATCATCGGAGACTCCCTGTAACTGTCTTTTTGACCTGCTGAAATCAGACAGTATTATGGCCAAAACAGAGAGACTCAGGAGGAGTTACTATAATCAGGCCATAAGACTCCTTAACCAGGACATGCCACATTTTTAACTGCTCAATATAACACAAACTGAACTCTCTACCTCTTCTGTATCTCACCTGTTGTCTGTCACTTAAGTCTATTTACATCAACCAGCAAACCAACACATTGCACTTTACAGTACACGGATATTCCATTCTATTACATCTGCACACTGTACAGACCTTGTTTTTAGTTTGCTTAACTGGAATACACTTTTTTTTTTTTTTGTATTTTTATTACCTTAGTTTAGCATGTTCAATTTTAATTATTTGATAACTTTTTTGCACATGGCCACATTTCACTACATGTTGTACTTGTACATCACACACTCTAAAACAGTAGCATTGATCAACTTAAAGCCTGAATGTTGTATCTTTTTTCCCCATTTTATAGGAAACACATCTAATACACAGCCCACTCTTGACCGATTTGAGACGACTTGAGATGACTTACTGCTGTTCAGACAAGTGTGTGATTAGGTATGCAGATTGTACAACACTAATCTAGCAGCTACAAGTTCCTTGGTTGCAACATATTTACTGTAGACTTCAGTCTGAAGTAAGGTGAAATATGTAAGCACTGAACTGTCTCTTTAATGTTTAGTGTGTTTCTGCTGCTTCACCTGCTGGTCTGTTGTTCCAGGAGGGAGAGTTCCATGTTTAAAACTGTCTAGGAGCGCCACACATTCCTTCAAGCGAGTCTGTAAGAATAAAGGAGAAACTGTACATATTCAGATTGACTTTAAATGCTGACTAAACAGTCTTAATGACAGCTCCCCAACAAAAAAGTACCAAAAGAAATTGAAATAAACACCTTGATTGAATGTAACCTGTAAGAACCTTAAGGAGACACTATAGTGGATTTTAACGGATTGTTCAGTATGAATAGCCAACAAATGTGTTTTTACCTCTGATACGAAAAGCGTTCTGGGATCGATGATGTCAACAAAGTGCCTGAACCTGCCAAGAAAGGAGCTCTGGGAGGAAAAACACATTCCATTAAAGAGGCAATCAGAAACCGCTGACTCTGCACCACCACCTCCCGAGGACAAGCTCAGCACTCACGATCAGCAGGAAACATGTATATAAAGGTACACAGTAGTGTGTGTGTTTGTGTGTATGTAGTCTAGTAGCATAGTTGTTGCTGTTGTTGTAGTCAGCTATCTCAGTATCAGTCACAAAATGCAGCAATTCCTGATTGAGCATTGAAATAATCCATTGCACAAAAACAAGGCCTGTATAGCTTCTAAGATTTTTTCTGTCTTCGAAGCTGTCACAATCACTTGATTAACCTTGATTACCAGATTTTTTATGAATTGCAGTAGGAAACAGGTTCAGTGACACCTCTTTTTATATATGCATTTTTGTACTACAGTGCTTTACTGAAGCTGTGCTTACAAAGGTTTTTTGGTTTATCTTTACCGTACTTTTGTGGACGGTCTGAAAGACTATGCACGGTTTATTATTGTGCTATGAAGTCCTTTTAAAAAGCTCTGATCACTCAAGTAAATGTCAAAATAATCGATAGATTACGTGCTAGTGATATCTCTAAAAGACAGAGACAGTAGTAATAAATAATGACAGAAACACATAGAAAACACATAACCATTCAGTCTGTGCTGAAGTGAGGTTAGTCACAGGCTCAGCTTGGTTACTGTTCCTCCTCTCTGTTCCTGCTTCGCCTGAGCCGTTATGCCAGTGGCATCCTGAGTGCCAACAGTTTCAGAGGCACAACGGCAGGGCATGCCAAGGGTCTATTTGGCACACAACCCAGCGAGAAAGCGGCAGCCTCAGTCGCATCTAAGTCATTTGCCTCTCGTGAAGTATCAGAAGAAGAAACAAAAATAGCTCTCCAGGTCTCTGGAGCAGTGTGTTTTTGCTACCTTTCATCTTTTAGTATCTGGCAGGTCCAAAAATCTGCCAAGCTCACTGCTTTCCCTTGCTAATGCTCTTTTGGAGGTGCGGGCGGCTGCTTCAAAGCTGTTTTTCCTTTGCAGTGGTATGTGTGCGGAAGTCTTCGGGAGAACACGCTTTTAAATAATGCATGTGTTTCTGCTCTCCCGAGAATATGCCTTGCAGATCACAGAGATGCAGCCCTGCAAGAACAAAAAAATCCTGCTGTATCCTTCAGTCGCCCTCGATCTGGCTAAAAACAGATGCAAAGAGGCACCAATCTGATACCCATCAAAACCTGTGATGGTGTGTGTCCTGAACTAAAGAGCAAAACACATTAAGATGCAATTTTATTTACTGAATTCTGCAGTAAGATATGAGCACAAAAAATGTTATGCTTGCATTTGAATTCTCTATATATAATGAGTATATAACAACAGAGTAACAATACAGTAGATTGGGGGTGGATAATACAACAATATGTTATTGTTAAAGATGCACCAATATGGGAAGCCCATCAGTGCCAACATCCATTATTTTTCTTGTACACTTACCTATGCTGATGCTGACACATAAATATTTATAAAATCACGAAATCGGGACAACATTGTGTACAATGTAAACCCACACTCATTTATATTACAGAGAATCATGAAACATCGATATGATTCTGTCAACATCATGCATCCCTAGTTATTATCACAGGTTAAATCACAATACTCTTTTCTTTATCAGCAGCACCGCATATATCATGAAGAGACTAATTCTAGAGGGCCTGTAAAGAATAACGAAGAGTCAGTAACTACATAAACTGCAGAGCAAGCTTTAGCTTATTGGATGTCAACCCATTACCACATTATGACTTAATTTATTCATTTATTTTGACTAATTGTTTAATTTTTTTCTCTCATGATCTTTCTTAAACTTATTACAGCAAAAAGTGAATATACAAAACTTAATTCACAGTGTAATGACCCTCACACTTATTACACCTTTTTTTTCAATTTTTTTGCAAACTAATACAAATCTTGCGAAGTATTGTGATGTATTTTTTGAATACTGCCCACCCTTATAACACAGTATTCCAGAAATATAACAATGCAGGTAATAATATGATAATAAAGCATGATGAGGTGCATGTCTTGGGTCTTTTCATCCTTTCTATTCTCAGTGTCAGTCAGTCAGTCACGGCCACTGGGTGTTACACAACTGTGATCACTGATAAAGCTGCTTCAAGTTTGAAAGGAAATCTAATCAAATGACAACACAGGATGGTTCAGTCAAGCTGAACATTACACCTTGCTCTTTCTGTGCAGTCCAAGAACAAAGAGATGGACAGATAACATCAATACACAACCCTGTGATCTGTGTGCAGTGAAAGTGTGGTCTGTCTATACAAGCCTTTCAGAATATGGGCTTCACCTGTCTATTCATCACCCAGTTTCAACACATGTCAGAGTATGAGCAGAATGATGAGCATGCACGATCAGGTCTGGCGCGCGCTGAGTTTTAATTTGAGACCCCCATTAATTAAGCCTGACCGTGGTGTTGCCATGGAGCCTGGGGGATTTAAATAGACAGTCATTCATCTGACCGATGCAAAGTGCTCCAACCACGACTGGAAAAGATGGAGGGAGGGATAAGGATACGGGAAGACAAGCAATTACTTTGCATTCTTTGCACTGATGTGACCCAGATTTCTAGATACAGCCGGAAAACTATTATCCACCCCCTGTTTAAAGCCTGGGAAATATATAACCTACAGACTGACTTACATTAGTGAACTCTGAACTTTGAGCATGCATGGGGAAAATAATCAGGGTCTGGTATGACACTATTTTACATGCAATGATCTTCTTCGTAATAAAGAAAACACGAAATAATGACTGTGGGGTCGATCAGGTGACAAAAAAAGTATTTTTTTAATCTGGTCACAACTGCACAGGTCAAACAGACTAGACATTAAACGCAGCAGCTTTGACGAGCAAGTGCAACAGGACTTACAGCCTCGAAATTTCTCCAGAAATCAGAAGACATCATATAAGAGGACAAGTTTTTGGGGAAAAAAACATGCACTGTGCAGATGGACCCCCATCCACAGATTAGTTGTTTATCAACGCCCACCGAACCTGACAAAGATGCAGTTCGCACGAAAATAACGGGGAAAAATCGCCACAAACGGTCTTTACCTGGTCATACCGAGGTCTTCCCAGCTGAAAGGCAGGACAAACAGCAGACTCAGCCATCACAGCCCCGGAGAAGTGGCGTTAAATAATGAAAAAGGCTCCTGAGACGGAATTTTAAAGAAGAGTCAACTCGAGTACGAAACTAGTGAAGCAATGAGCCGCAGAGGAATATGGGAAATGAAGTCTTTCCGTGAGATAGGACTTCAGGACAGGGCATTTCTATACTACTAAATAATCTTACTCTAACTTAGGACTGAATACTGTCTTAAAGGAGTACTTACATAAAAAATCCAATTTATACTATTTTCACTTACCAAAACACGTTTAATACCCAAATGTTGCTTCTTTTGTTTAGGAATGCAGCAGTGAGGCTAATGTTGGTAATAACAAATACTGTAATGCAATAGCCACCCAAATCATTTGGGTAAAAATACATCATTAATGTCGCTCAGACCTCTCTTAGCCTGCCTAAAACACATCCAGCTCGTCATTACTGCAAGCTTTGAAAATGGTCTAAATTTGATATTGTGTTATGAACCACATTGATCTTGTGTCCTAAACCACACCGACAAAGAGTGTCACCTTAATGAAGATCTGGAGACGGTTTGAGCAAGTCTTGTGTTTTTACGTAAATGACTTGGGCTATTTGGGTGACTATTGACTTCAGGTGTTCAGTAGAAAACTGTGACTTAGAATTTTTTGCTGAACTATTCCTTTAAGCAGTCATTCTTATTTGCATGACTGTGTGACTGGCATATTTAAATTCATATTTTATAAAATAACTAACTTGAATAAATATAAATGACTGTAAAATTTAAAAAATGTAAACATTTAAAAATTATGTAATTATTAGGGCAGCCAACCTTTATATGACTGCCTTTTGTTTTTGGCTTTTGTTAGATAATGTATATAAAGTATAAACACACATATATAGCACATCACATATAGTATATAGACATATAACACAGATATAATAAAGAAATGCTTATTTCCATACTGCCTCATTCAACCAGGCAGCAGTTGGATGACAGTGCCCCCTAGTGTACATGAATCGCTCTGCTCTTTCTTTATTAAGCTTCAGGATCGAGTAATGTGTTCAGAGCTCACATATGCTACCCTTTATTTACCACAGTGCAAAAGAATTACACAAGTTAAATTAACTTGTTTTTAGAGGTGTTCAGGACTGGTCAGTAAAATTGCCTTTGTTCATCTGAACTGCTTTTCTTTATTGTAATTTATTTATTTGACTTGACTAAAACCACTTAGTGCTCGTTAACACATGAACTAGGTGTATGAGCTTTAGATGTACAAATGACGAAGCATTCTTTGCAAAGGAGAACCATCCACATTCATAACACTGTAAGTCAAAGTGGGAGGAAACATGAAAAAGCAAAACTCCACTTGTAATTGGGAATTTACAACTTTATTTTCAAATAACTTTGAAACAGAAACCACTTAAAATAAATATGACTCGATAAAACACAACTGAAAATGCCTTGTAAATGACATGTACAAGCGAAGGAAGAAAATATAATATGAAGTGCGAATAGGTTGGAGTCTATCACAGTGCTCTGTGGCATCAACACTGGATAGAGAAGGCATTCCAGTAAGGCCAGCTGACAACAGGAGCGGCAAACAGTTGAACATTTTCAACGCTTCCTCATCATAATAAACCCATTTATCCGACAAATCTTACAGACAAAATATCAAACATTAACACTTTGGTTTGTGTCAGCAATGAACAGAACTTCTTTACCCACTTCAGCAATACTGAATCTGCTTAATTACGCTCATTTGTTCGATTTTTAAGAAAAAAGGGAAAGGAAATACTTTCAACCAACTATAAAGGACTTTAAGACAGGTTGAGTGGCAATACTGCACTTGAAATGAAAACAAATGTCTTCAAGATACTGTGCCAATGAACAAAAAGTCCTTAAACAAAAGCAGTCATTACATTTGTACAAGCAGAATCTAGGCAACAGTTGTTGCTTTAAAAAAAATAAAATAAAGCAAAAGCCTGGTTAGCCTGGTTTTGTGTTTCTGCAAAACTAGCTACATTTGCAGCGACTGTAACTGAGCAACTTCATTTACAATATAGCACATAGTATTGCATAGCTTACATGTAGGCCTATTCACAACAAACTCTCTATTTGTGCAAATGCTGAAAAGCAATGATAAGCATGCTTTCATTTGACTGTGTTATTATGGCAAAAGCTGACTACCCTAAGCATCATCGCTTTGCATATTACAATACAAGGTGTCTCTGAAAGTAATCTCAAAATGAGCCATATTTACAGACAGAAAAGTGCATAACGCAGAACTTTACAAGTCTCAAATGAGACATGGGTTCACAATGGAATTCAATAAACTTTTTATTTTTGGACACTATTGACCAACCTGAGTGTTTCGCATAAACTTGAACACTTGGAAGCACACAACTGAATTAGTCACCAAAAATAAAACACGTTTTTTCTTCCTTTGAATTTCTGTGCATACGCTCTCCAAACAAAAGATGTCCTACAGCAAGGGTCCCCTAAAGCACTTCTGCACAAAGATCAGACATTAAAGCTTTCCATGGTAAAGTGCAGTTTCATGGTCTACAAGCGCATAGGATAAAACCCAAATCACCCCTGGGAATTATCGCCCAGGTTGGAGTGAAAATGATTACAATAGATATTAGCTGGAAGACCAGAAAAGACCTAATAAGGCTGAATGATAGTCACAGAGTTTTTTTTACTTTTCTTGTTCACATCGTTTTGTTCAAATTCCCCCTTTTTACGAGTTATAAACAATATTTGTTCAAGTGCTTGCACCAATAGCAGTAAAAGCAGGTATTTGTCTGTAGGCAGTGTTTGATTTGCACATGTGGCATCAGACATTTTTGTAGGTTTTGACACTCCTAAGGAAAAATACTGTTTTAACTTTTGTGGCTCCTCCTTTTGCAGTTCCCAGTGCCATTAAATAATACTACTAATAATAAAAAAAAATTACAGTAATGCAGCCTGCAGGGGCAACATAAAGGTGCTGGAGTGTTTTCTCATTGTAGTTTGCATTGGGCATGAAAAGTCACTGCTAGAATAAGCTTCCGATGACCTTGAATCTGCAGGTGAAGCATCATGCATGCAAAGCTTAAAGGAATACTGAGGCATTTTATTGAATCTCAATTTGCAGCATCTGTAGCTCATGGTGCCTTACCACGAAGAGTCAATTTCTTGTGCTTAGAAAAGAATAAACTCAAAACTGCATTCGCCCATTGGGGTCTTTTATGAGTTTCAAGCAAACAGGTTTTCATGTTTTTTCTAAGCAAAAGAAAACATTTGGAAATTGCTGTTCATGGCAGCTGACTATGCTACAGATGAAGCAGGTTATGTTTATGTTGAAAAGAAGAGTTTTCCTTTAACTGTGTCTTGGTGAACAGGGCAGTAAAGTGACTGTGTTGAGGATTGCGTATGGTTGCGTGGTGTCCGCTGAAGCACACGCGTCACTTGGGCCGGGCGCGTACCTGCAGCAAGGTGGGTGTTTGCTCCATTATGCGCACCAGCAGCTTATCAATATAGTCCTCCAAATCCCGAACCTGGACCTTCATCTTCTTCAGCTCAGCCTCTCGCTTCTCCAGCAGCGTGGCCTGCAGCTCTGACTCTGCCCGCTGCTGCTCCGCATCCATCTCCTGCTGCAGCAGCAGCGCAATCAGCTCCATGTTGGTCAGCGTCTGGTAGTGAGCCCGAGCCTCGGACATGCACACCTGCTCCAGAGGGAAAGACACTCAGAAAGGCCGCTCAGAAGTGGGACATGATGAGAAATTAGTTCAAGAGGGTGCAGTGGATGAGTCTGATATCATTTGGTCTATGTAGGGCCTAAGTGAACCTACAGATTGATTTTGGTTTCCATGTTATTTTTAGTATGGATATCTTTCTTCTGAGACTTCTTTTGCTCAGTGCCTTTTGCCTGCTTTTTTGTGATAAATACAGAACACAATCAGCCCTGCTTTGTGAAAAACAGCCTTGGCCTTGTCTGAAATGGTTTCCTGCAGCCGTTTTGTTTTGTCCTAAACCACATCCACAAGCCTGTGTCACCTTATTAAAGAGGGTGATACAGTGTGAGAGGGTTGAGTGTCTAGGTGACAATTTAGGTGACTACTGCATTCTAGTGTTTGTTAGCTGCATAAGCCCATATCTCCAGTGCTAAACTGAAGAAAATCAGGACACCAACTATGTCTCGGCTGATCGACATAATTTGGGGTAAATTAAGATTTTTACCAAAATATTACTTTAATTCTTAACATTTAGAGTTATTACTGGCAATGAAATAAGTTCTAAACTTTTAATTGAAGGTGATGTAGAACCTAAATCTTACTGTTAGTGGCCTGCAGTACCTGTGTTTTCTGTATTTCAGCTGGGCTCTGCTGACTGCTGCGTCCTGGGTGGATGGAGGAGCGTAGTTTCTCTAGCACTGATCGCCCCTCTGCCTTCTTCTCTCCCTGCGCAGTCATGTTGGTCAGGGGTTTCACTGGGTGAGGACTGCATAAACAGCAACAATACTGCAAAATCAAGCACTTAAAAAGCAAGTATTTTATATTATCAGCAGAAGTAATGGAGAAGTTTACGCAATTACTTTTGACTTTCAGGACTAAATTGCAGCAATAGAAAAGAGTCATGATGAGATCTGTTTAAGAGGTTCACGAAGGGTCTGGGTCATGTTGCCTGACATTAAGCCTGCATAATATTACTATTCTAATATATAGCACACATAATATATATTATGCAAGGTTTACAATCCAAAAACACCATGAAAACAGCACTTAAATTACCACTGAACTGCACATGTAGTACATGTTTCTCTATTAAAGCAAGCTAGACTTTTCTGTTTGGAGGAATATTATGTGGAATGTTTTATCCTGCAGCAAAACAGATGCATAAGAAGCAGAAAATAAAAGAGTGAAAAAAGAAAATGCAAATAATGAGAGAATCAGCAAAAGAAACAGTATCACATGAGTAAAGCTGGCATTCTAATGGGAGATGGACCAGGGTGGAGCAAAATATACTGGCATAACATACACAGGCATGTGTGTGACCCTGTCCTCCTGCACCTGAGTACCAGGCTCACCAGGAATCACTAGAGACCATACAATATTATCACAATACCTGAGACACTTCTGCAAATTCTATTGCGAATTTCAAAGATCTACTATACTATCTACTACACCACACTAACGCCTTTACCAATGGCACCACTTTTAGTGGCCTTGGTTTCACCAGAAAGAATTTCATATTCTGTACTAGGAAAACAATATTATTTTTTAATAACAAAAATATTTTATTTACAGAATAAAGAAAATCATATGCTACCCTAATAGTATGACATTGCTGATGAGAAATGTTCTTAGGATTTGAGAAAGGCCCTATACAAATGTATTATTATTATTATTGTTGTTGTTGTTGTTGTTGTTACTATGAATTCAATATCCTACTAGTCTAATATATGGCTTAATATATATTAAAGAGTAAAAATAATGAAATAAGTGTATACATACTGTTTTTGCACTCAAAATATTGCAATACTATGATGAACTGATTTATCGACTCCCACTCCTACTCTTGGAGGCACTGAGGGCTCACCTGCTCTCCTCATGGGGAGGAGGACTGCTAGCTGGCTGTGCCTCCTCAGGGGAAAGTGTGTGCCGTGCAGCAACCTGGGGCTGAGCTGTGGAGGTGGTGGAGGGGGCAGAGGCCGGAGGGCTTCCCAAGCCAGGCCTCAAGGCTGGGGGATAGGTGAGGGAGGTCAAGTCAGAGTCCGGGACAGCAATGGGGTCAGAAACGATATTTGGGTCAGACAAAGAGCCAGTTGGTAGATGTGGGAATGTAGAAGCAGAATCATGCAAAGGTTTGGTCAAGTTTACGTCAGGGTTAGGTGAGAATGTGTCTGTCCCAGAGTGAGCTTTAGATGGGTCTGTGGTGGAACCCGTTCTGATGCGGGCAGATCTCACTGGAGGGGTTTTGGAGGGGCTTCTAGAGCCTCTTGGCGCTACTTGGGCATGTAACTCCTCAAAACTGATGCCAAACGTCTGATGAGTCAAACATGACTCCCTGCTCTGCGAAACAGACACCTCACAGTTCTTTTCCTCTGTCTTGAGCTCAGCTGTTGCAGTCTTAAGCTCATCATAAGTCAAATAGCCTCCACCCTCACATGCAGCATCTAAGACTGCTTTGTCTACCACTGCCTCAGGTTTGAGCTGTTCCGTTGCACTGCCGTCATCGTTGTTGAGGATAGAGGCAGTTTGTGGAGTGACAATGCTGTCTTTGTAACCAGAATCCTCTGATTCAGCTCTCAGATTTGATTCCAAAGGACATTCTTTGGAGATGAGCACTGAAGAAACGTCTTTTAAATTACTCACACACTCTCTCAGTTGGGTCATGGGTGCTCCAGCTGTAATAGAAGCCTGTTGTGATGTAATGTCTTTATAAACATCATTGGCCTCCAAAGTCTTCTTTGGGGAAAACATCTCTATCTCTGTAGTCATTTTTTTAATCAGATCTTCAGGGATCTCAGGGTAAGACCTGCAGACTGAGAAGATGTTCTCAGAGGGGTCATAGGCTGAAGGGTCCTGGTGCTGCACAGATGCTTTGCTGTTGTCTTTGTCATTATCTATCACACCTAAAGTGCCTTGGATCACATCTGAAAGAGAGTTGTCAGAATCAATGAAAGCAAACTGGGAAGTATCATTTGTATTGTTATTGGAATCTCGAGCAGGGACTGTGCGTGCAGTGACGTCTCCATTGTTGGCAACGTTCTCATACTGTTGATCAGAAGTTGTTTTTGGCTTTGAGTTCAATTCGCAGGAGGACTCAGGCTTTGGGAAGGTCTGAAAGGAACTGCATAGTGATTCGCTCACAGTTGTGTCACCATCTGAGAGGCAATACGGCGTATTCGGCACAGTGTGATCACTTTTTGTATACACAGTGTTTTTCTGCACATCTTCATACATGCAGTTTTGACTTGAGTTTACAGTGACATTCTCAGTAAGGCCATGACATTCGATCAGCTTTAGACTGAGGCCTCTAGTGGCTAAAACCCTCCCCTCTCCTACGTCTAAAAGGTTGAGATTTCCATCTGTGTGTATTTGTGCAGTGTGTAACGATGGACACACATTAATATTCTGCTCTAGAGAAGATGAGTGGAAGTACATAAATGGCTCTTTATTTAAAGGGGAGACTTGGGCACTTGTCTCTCTAACATGCTGTAGTGAGGCTAAGTCTGTCTGGAAGAGCACACTTGCCTCTTTTTGTACAACTAGCTCTTGTCCTCTGTCTAGCCAGCTGTCTGAGCACCTCTCTCGTCCTGGGAATGGGGGCCTAGAGGGTTTTCTTGGCGGTAAAGGAGGCAAGTAAGAAGTATTCGGGATTCCTTGATTAGCTTTGTCAACCATAACTTCATTATTTAGTTGAAAAGCATGGTGCTCCATTGAGTTATGGCTTGGTAGTGAAGGTGAGATTGGAGCTAATGGTGGTCTAGTGGGAGTCACCACTGGTGATTTTAGACGGCTAGTGGCAAATTCCTCAAAATCATCCGGTCCCCCTCCACTCTCAGATAAAGGCCGGCTTGCATTAACATTCGCATTGGCTGCCTCTTGTGTGCCAGGTATTAAGGCAGGGAGGGACGACTGTCTGGCTACACTCCGAGGCCTCTCTCTCTTTATTAAGGACATTCTGCTTGGTGTGCCATCGCTGGCAGGGCTCGAGAGGCCAGGCCTGGCCAGGAATGCTGGGTACTGGCCACTGGCAAAGCTGGGGTAGCAGGACATTTCAGTAGGAGATTTCAAAGCCTCCTCGGCTATGAGGTCCTCAAAAAAGGGGTTCCTCTGCAGCTGTGTGAGAAAAGGGTTGGAGGAGATGGAGGAGGTCGGAGGTGAGGGGTGGGTGAATGGGTTAGTGTGATGGCTGACACTAGGGGGCGATACATGGCCAGTAGAAGACACAAGGGGGAGAGAGTCTGGTGGTGGGCTGGGGAAGCAAGCAGGGAGGGGGGAGGACGGGTCTGGGTTGTTTTCTACTTTAGGAGGGACTCCCAGCCTGTGGAGGGAAGAAGTAGTCTTCTTAGTCATATCTATGCCTATCGGGGCTTTAACCCCTGCTATAGCCCTCTATAGAGTTTATAGAGAGTGTTCTCCAGGAGACAAAAGTGTCTTCGCACAAGAAAAACAGAAGCTTTCGGTTTTCAATGTCTCATACAGTTTACTAAATTTAATTTTTAAACTGACAGCAAAATAATATATCAGAATGCATCAAAAGTTGTGCTGGCTAGAGCACAGTGGAAAACTTGTTTTCACTGTTAAATCACTGATTTGTCTGAAATGGAGGAGTAAACTGTAACAAAACAGTAAAAATGTGTCCAGTCTCCAGAAAACATGCTGCTACACACAAAGAAAAACAACTCTGCAAAGTAAAACTGTTAAATTAATTTAGGGAAAATGATATTTCAACCAAAAAAAGGGTATGACCTTCAAAAATATGCATTCAATAACAATATATAATAGAGCTGCACAATATATTGTTTGTAAATTGCTAACGCAATATTGGTCTCCGCAATACTGATGTCACAGAAAGCTGCAATATGCAAATTTACCTCTAACCAATCATAGTGTTTCTGACAGGGTGACCAATCACAACTCCAGGTGATTTTTCTGGATGCCTTGATTAATCGTGGCATTCATGTAATACAACACAAGTAAAACAATTTGGCCACTCTTTAACAATTAAAGACATGGCCAGGTGTTTTATTTCTTCATGATGTTTTTGTGGGTTTGCATACCAAAAATATAATTCCTAATTCATCATAATTCCTTCTTACATGATCATTTCCCAAATTTTGTTTATCCCATAGAATTAAACAGGCTGTTCTGTTACTGTTCCTTTAAGGCTGATATATGTAAATTATTTCTTTTCTGAAAGGTAGCACAAGGCTGAAACACTCCTTAGAACTTCAGCATGAATGGGTGGGGCTAATCTACGGCAGGTTGAATAAGGAGATATATGTGTGTTCATTTTGAATGTGTTGCTCATAAAAACTTGGATTTTTTTTTTTTTGCAGCTTAGTTTCCATTGATGACTTGTTTGGATGGGGGAGTGAATGTAACTTTTGAAAGTAACAATATCTTTTTAATTCCAGAAAATTGATGATATGGGCTCTTTAATATACTGAAAAGCACTGCAATCGCAACATACAGTAGTATAATCACAATACAGATATTTTGTCCATATCTTGCAGCCCTATTATATAATAGAATGTAAAAAATGCAATGTAACAAAGCCTTTCTTTTGCAAAAACATGTGACTAAAAAAGTTTACAGGCAAAAGATGAGTAAAACACTGTAAATGGCTAAAGCAGCAAAATGTTAATTAACAATAAACAATTCGCAGGTCTATTACATTTCACTGTGCTTCAAAACTATTTAAGATCCAGTTGTAAACCTGTACAGGTACTAATAGGCAAACTGACATAGAACAGGGAACAGCACTTTGTTTGGGACAGAATCTAATACTCCCGGATGCCTAAAACTCTAAACCTTCCCTCTCGTACAAACACAATTCGCAATTTAGGCCCTGTTTACATATGGCTTTAATATGAATTGTCTGTATACACATTTAAAAGACCAGCGTGACAGTTTGAGATTGCAATGTGCTCAGATCTACCTGTCCTGATCCAGAGCTGGTACCGTGATCACATCTGTGTGTTTGTATTTCGATAAATCACTCACGTTGAAAACTTTTTTCAGATGTTTGCATGATGAATCTTACAGTTGATAGGCCATTTCCTGCAGTTCTTACCTCACAACTGCCTGTCATTTTAACCAGTATATTTCTGAGCTCTGGATTTTCAATGCTCTGGACCCTTTTTGCAATTTTTTAATGACGTTATTTAAAACTGCATAAGTTGCAGGGGTTAAATTATCACACTGCCCCAATTTAATATTGAGTGGAGAAATGAAATCTGATCAATATCTTAATGCAGAAGCAAGTGTAAACAGGGCCTTAGTTTCTTAGTAGTTACTCATGGTGAGTACGGAATAATAATCCTTAAGATTAGTAAATGAATGACAAGCATAGAGTCAAGTGTGAACTCACCTTGGCTTGTTCTGCGCATCACTGGAGCCGAACCAGCCACGCAAACGTCCCTCTTGAGAAGCAGCAGCCTGCTCGGGTTTGGTTGGGAGAGAGTCACTCCTGCCACTGGAGAACAGAGTCTTCCTCAGCTTCTTCCCCTTCTCCGAGCCCTCTGTACCAGCAGCGGCTACAACTAGCGGGGCAGTGGCTAAGACTGGTTTTCCCTCCGATATTTTAGCTCCTTCAGCCTGTGGCGTGGACCCCTCAGACTCCCTCTCAGACTCCTTCTTGCTCTTGTCGATGGACCAGCGCCTCCCCTCAGCCTTCTGGGGATCCTCACTGCGGCGGGTGAGATTCTGCAGCGAGCGTGAGAGCGGAGAGCATTTCTCCAGCAGACTGCGCTTGACCGGCAGACCACCGGAGCCTTTGGAATACACAGGCTCAGAGGAGTAGATATGGCTGCCATTTATGCAGAGGGTGGACTTAGACAGCAGTGTGTTCTGGCCTTTCAGATTCTCCACAGCTGGACAGGGCCGCGAGGCAGCTGTGACTTTGCTGGCCTCGTCGCTGTATGCTCGCTTGTGGGTCATCACTTTAGGAGTCGTGGTCAAACAGACAAGCCACAGGTAAAATCAATCATCAGTAAATAAATAGACATTAAAAGACAAGCAGTACAGGATAAATGTCAACAAACTAATAAATGCCAGTGAACTGTGACAACAGAAAGGCAACTGAGTTCATTAGTCAAACCTTTGCAATTTGTCAAATGAGTCATCATTAACAGAAACTAATACAAGTGCAGTGTGGCAGGGAATAAAAGAACAAAACTGCAATGTCCTCTGCAGCATCAGTGAAAACCAGCTTTATAATGACCTGTAGATACCATGTTTATCTTTAACATTTTAATTGATTCATTTATTCATTATCTTTAACATTTTAATTGATTCGATTTATCAAATAATTGTGAAAGGCCTAGATTCTACTTACAATCACAGATTTCACCATAAAACTAAAAAAGCAAAACTGAAACTAAGTGAACACACCATCCATTATCTGAACCGCTTATCCTCATCCAGGGTCACACGGGGTGATTGAGCCTATCCCAGCACTCACAGGTCGCCAGTCCATCACAGGGCAGACACACATTCACACTTATGAGCAATTTAGCATCTCCAATTCACTTAACATGGATGTTTTTGGGCCTTGGGAAGAAACCGGATAACCCAGTGGAAATCCAGTCAGACACGGGGAGAACATGTAAACTCCACACAGAATGGACCCTGTGAGGCGCCACTGTGCCACTCTAAATGAATACTCTTTTTTTCCCAAAAAATATTTTTCATTTATGCATTTGACACTTTTATTCAGTGATGTCCCCTATGATGCATAATGCGGGGTCATAAAGCGATGTAGTTACTGCTTGGCCTTGTATTAAGTTGTTTTGTTGTTTCTTTTTCTATTAGTTATATGTCTAAACAAACAAATAATCCAAAATGAATGGAAAGTATTGAGCAACGAAGTAATCCGTATTAAGTTCCACATTACATTTTGTAACAGTGAATTATTCAGCAATCTGAACTAGGGTACATTTTTAAAGTAACCTTCCCACTCTGATTATTGGTTGTGGTTATCAGCTCAGTAATTCTATAGTGATGCTTTAGTGCTGATTACCTTTTACTCCTCCATCTGAGTCGGTGCGGAAGGGCTCCATGATTCTGCTGCTGTAGATGGGTGTGCTGCACAGCTCTATAGGAACAAACGGCTCGCTGGCTGAGGATGCCATGCTGCTCTCCGAGGCCAGAGACGAGCAGGAGTGTGTGTCTGAGTTCTTCCTCAGCTTTCCTTTCAGGAAAAAATCCTTCAGTTTGCTCTTGCGTTCATCACCATTCTCTTCCAGCCCAGGTTTCCCCTCACTGTTGTTCTCCTGCATGGACTGACCAGCTGGGCCAGACAGGGCGGCGTAGCGGCCGGGCAGAATGGCAGAAGAGGACTCCACGTCTCCTCTCTTCTTGCCGGTGACGCGGTCCTTCAGTTTGCCGAAGGCCGAGCGAGGCTTGTCCTTGATGGTCAGATCGTACATGCTGGCGGTCATGTTATTGCGGGTGAACTGGACGATGACTTGCAGCTCTCCACGCTCCTTCTCTTTCCTCCCTGCTTTAGAGTGCAGCTTCAGCCACCTGCACCACAGACAGAGGACACACACGCTTGAATACACACTTCAGCATGCAGTAACATGACTAGGACCTTACACTGAAAAGGTGTAATGCACTGATTTTACATACATGTATGTTTAACATATTTAAATTTAAGATATTTTCCATATTTAATTGGCATGAAAATGATGTACTGTAATGATCTTACTGTATGAATCCGAAAAGCGAAAAAGTAAATGACCCCCAGGCCCCAGAAATATAAACATTTTCAATGTTTACCAACAAAGCTGGTGCTCTAATGTACCCTAGCGACTGACATACAGTTTTATGCAAAAGCCTGAACACCCAATTAACTGTGTTGTTGATTTTCTAAGTAGAAATAAGTACACATCCTCAACAGGGAACACACTTACATCTTTTGTGTAGATTTTAGTGAACAGTTTCACTACAGTCTCACTGTGGTAAGTTTAACGTGCTACAAAAAGGTACAACATAAAATGTAATATGTGTAATAACCTTTGCACAGAGCACATTGTATGTTGTTTTCCAATTTGTCAAAATGCAGCAAATAAACAGTAACTCTGTATTAAAACATGCAAAAATGTGTTTCCTGTAGAGGGTGTACTTATTTTACATATATGTTACTGTAGCTACCCATGAATATTGAGTGTAAAACTCCGTGAGTGCTGGAACAGTGATATGATGGATTCAATAAAGATGTCAGGGGCTCTGAGCTACAGCCCCCAGTGCAGCTACCCTCCCTGCACAAGCTGATCATTACACCACTGCATGAGACTACAGAGCACTCAGACACATCGTCCTGCCCTCTGCCAGAGACGTCCTTTAATCAATACGTGTGGAAAAAATGTTCCCATCTATGGGTCACCCCTCTCCAGCAGCACAGGCATGAGGCCTTTCATACCAACTAAACATTTCTGTTCAAGAGCTGGGGGGGGGGGGCTGTTCAAGCACTGTGCCTTTGTTAAGATATGATAAGATAAGAAGATAAGAAAGAACTTTATTTATCCCGAGGGAAATTATTTTGTCATAAACATGCTCAGTGCAACAAGAGGAATAAAGATAAGACAATAAAGAGTTTAAAAAGAACAGTAGTAATAGTGCAAACAGATTTACAAAATAACTCTAAATAAATAACAAAACAACAAAGTAACAAATAACTATAACAGATATAATAAAATAACAGATTATTAGTGCAAGTGGTTATGAAAAGTGACTATTTGCACTAATAATCTGTTATTTTATTATATCTGTTACAGTTATTTTTTCAAGAGAAGAGGGACGTTCAAACTATTTCCTTCATTTCCGCTCTCACACACACCATTTCACAGGGGCACAACATAGACACGTTAAAGGAGGCCAAGTCAAACAACGAAAGAAAGAGAAAGACAGAGAGTGAAAGAGAGAGAGAGAGAGAGAGAGAAAGAAAGAGAAAGAGAAAGAGGGGTGTGTGCTGCTATGAGCACAATTAAAGCCAGATGTGTTCAGTTGCCTCAGTCTCACTCCGCTGGCTGTGTGGCGGAGGACTCTGTGTGCGGGGCTGGATCTTCCCCATGTGACTCAGGCAGGCAGGAACAGAGCAGGCCCTGATGGATCTAGCTAAGTGACTGCAACCCATGGTCATGCATTCTTGCCTTTTCCCTGTAAACACTGCAGACAATTTCACAATAGGCGACGTGGCACGGCCCAATATAGCACCACTCTTAAATCATAACTCATGGAAGAAGTCAAGACATGTCCAAAACCGCCCATCCAGTAACTGCTGATGTTAGGCCTGGATTGCTACTTCTCACACACATCCCAGTGACCCGTCCACGGCGGAGTGTTTTGTTCAGGATCCAGGAGAAACACAGAGAGAAAAAGAAAAGCATCTGCAGTTAAAAATGACAATGACAATATTATTGCTGCTCAGCTCGGCTGAGCTCCCTGGCTTCCTCCCTTGTTTTGTTTTTGAAGGCTTTAGCCCAGAGGCCTCAGTGTCCACTTCAGCCTCCAAGGCTTTCCCAAAATACAGCTCAGTCATCCTCATGGAGAAAAACAACACTCGCATGAAAACGACAGCCACAGCTACACATATCTGCATGTAGCAAATAAACAGACCGTGAGAACACATAAAGTGACTTACTGTGATGACACACTGGATTCAAAGGTTGGTCCTTTGCAGAGAGACGCGCGCGTGTGTGTGTGTGTGTGTGTGTGTGTGTGTGTGTGGTCTGTTTAGTCACTGCCCAATGCTGTAATGCTCCTGGAACACACTGGCACTGCCCCCTGCTGAGGCCAGCACTGCACCAGCTGATCTTCCACACTCACCGCTGGACACTGTGTAGTCTTAGCTGTGCTGATTCCTGGCCAATCTTACCAAAACACACGCTTACCACCATTTGCCAGCATTTCACATATTAATACCTGAGAACATGGACACAGACCTAATAGATGTGTATTATTATTATTACATAGTTTATTAACTACAACCAAAGAACTCTCCTTTCATAGCTGTCTGGCTGCACACATATTTTCACCCTTAATCATCAGCTCAGAGGATTTGAGCCACTTGTGTTAAATACCTCACCTCAGTACCAACAAGCAAAAATAGAGTTGTTGTACTTCCCACTCTTACAGACAGCTCATTCTACTGTGTACAGTACTTAAGCCCGCGAAGAAAATACTTAATATTGCTGTAATCCACACAGCTCGATTGAAGGGGGACATGCGGGGATGCACTGTCTCTAATAAAAAAAAAAAGAACAAGACTAGCAAAGCTGCCTTACTTTTCCATACCTTATAGATTGATGTTGTTATATTACAAATTATCTATTGAGTCTATTGAGACTTTAATATTTGAGATTTACACACCAAATTGCCTTTTCTGCACGAAATACACCAAAATCAATGGAAAAAATATGTCAAAGTCATTGTGATTGTCATAAGCTCCTTCTGAGACCCCAGAACGGGGTCTAACATTATGGTACTGAAAGATCTGATTACAGAAATCTGAGTCACAGTGTTAAGATTTTTTTCTGTGTTAAAAAGATTTAGAAAAGGTGGATGTACAGTTCACAACCACCACCCCATAATCACCTCTGACCACAGTCTTACCAACCTGACCACTGTCAACAGCCACAATGGCCTGAAGTGTTCCCCTGTGTGTGGGAGCGTGTGAGGATGACAATGGGGAGAGAGGATACCAGTCCATGCAAGGACGGCTGACTTTTTACGCTACAAGAAAACTTACTCGTTCTTGGGACACATTCCGTCCCGAAACACCTGATCCAGGTGGACCACGGCCCGGCCCAGGAACACGTCCAGTCCGATCAGGACCCTGTGCATGACGGTCAGGACCAGGTCGCTGCTCCCGGGAGGGTACGCACCCATCGGGCCAGCCTGGTCCTCCAGCAGCCCGGGCAGCAACTCGAAGCTGCACTCCTCATTCCACTCGGGCTCCACGGCCTTCTCCACCAGGCCCGTGGTATACTTGTCCTTGCCAGCCTGGATGACCGTGTACAAGTACCGGCTCCCTTGCTTGCCCTTGGTCCGCAGCCCCCTCGCGCGCAGCACGGTCACGTTCACGTGCGTGGGAACCCACCGTGGATCGTCGTCGTCCAGGCTGATCAGAGGCATCCGTGATTCGGTGCACGACCCAGATACCAAGAAATAAAAATGCAATGATGATAATAATCCTGGCCCAAATCTGCACCAACCGCAAGACCAACCCAAACCGGGACAGCTTCACCCACTCTCGCGCTCCACACGCCCTATGCTCCGCATGCCCAGCTGCAGGGTGATGGGAAAAATACAGAAAAGATAAGAAAAACGCGTCCTGATCTTCGTGACAGTACCAACAAAACAAAAACGGCAGCACGTTTACACCAGAGCCTGCAGCATCCAAACACAGAGCCACTGCACTCCCCCTCCCCTCTCCTCTGCAAGGCCCTTGCACAGCAAACTACCCAGTTGCACAGTTCAGATGCAAATTGAGAGTTTCGACAAACTCATAACATTCGTAAAATGTTGTTTGTGGCGGTTTCCTTAGCAACGTCGTACGAATTGTCGAATAATCGTGCATTGCGACGCTCAGGAGACTCGAGTTTTTTCCCCCACTCGAATTGCGACACGTACCGCCTCTCCTTTGGTGTTATTGGTCAATCTCTTTGGATTATAAACCAACAGCCAATCGAAGTGCAGGACGAGTGCGCTACTAGCCAATAGTAGTGCACGAGACGATCTCTGCAGGAAAACGGGTAGAAGAACGGATGGGTTGGGGTGGAGCCTGCAGCAAAGGCTGGATGTTATCCCAGCGTCCCAAGATGAATAAGATAATTTTAATTATGGGGGGTGGGGGGGGAACTAATGCTTTTCCTGCCGGACGCCACATCATACGCAATTCCTGAATCCTTTGATTACGTAAGAGGGGAAAGAAAACCTATTTGTATTGAGAAATCATCGCAACATTACATCAAGAGCAAAAGTTTTGCCAATAAGTGGTATCACTTTTACAGCTCCTGAGATTTTGGGTTCCTATGGGATCACATAAATACTTTGCTTTACTTTCATTTAGATTTGGGAATGCGGCTTTTGCAACCACTAAAGTTAACAATGGACAATTTTAGCACCCACTCATATTTCACACTGTGTGCTGTGGTGTGTTCATGTATGACCGAATGATCACTATCACTTATATCACTTTATATCCAGCAGTGCATTCCACGTGTTGTCTGCTGCCATCTACCGGATAATAATGTGAACTGTCAAACCTGACCACTCTGCATCAAAATACTCATATGTTTACAGACTTGAATTTAAACTATTATTTTTAAAGAAAAAAAAAGACAGAACTCATAAAGGAATATTCTATTGCCATTAAGGACAAACAACAGTTTATGGTTTCACAGTGACAGCCTACAGGATTTCTAGAACAGGGTAACTGAGCTACCACGTATATACACAACCACAACAGAGTTGGCTACAGAACACAGTAACACAGGCTTAGACAGTCCTTCTTGGCTTAGACCTCAGAAAGAGGACATAGCTCATTTTGTACCCAATTATTTTGGCTACCCCTTAAAAAAAAAAAAAAAAAAAAGAAAAAAAGAAAAAAAGAAAAGAAAACAAGGTCAGCCAGAAGCTTGAGCAGTGGTAAAGTCCCAGCACACTGGCAACAGTCAGAAATTGGCAGTATTTGAATTCTGAGTGGTGGACTTTGTCTCTGTTTAAGGCATCTCAATGTTGTCCTTATGCAAAGAATGGCCTTTGTGCACTGACCCCCAAATGCGTCCACATTGTATGTTTAGAAGAAAGATCTCTGCAGCTCACCACGTTAAGGCTCAGTTTCCTTTCCCTCCATCAAATGTGTTTTACATGTAAGAACCAGCGTAAGCTTTATATTGGATCTCCCTCTAAGTCTTAAGTTAGAGCTTACCAAGCCATCTATACACATCAATATCCTAGCCTTACTTCCATATTCACAAACATGGACAAACGATTCCATCAAATATTGACCATGAAACTGACTTTTACCACAACATTCAACATCCGACAACAGAATATAAGATAGCACTTTGAACTTCCTCATCTATGAATAAACTCACTGATATGTTATTCATTGTCTATAATGACTTGTCATAATAGCACCTTGTTAAAGTTATGTTGTGTGTATGCACACATAGACTCCGACACTAGGAAGCGCACTTCCTTATTTACAGTGAACATCATTACAAGTGATACATTCGTATTTATTTCTCTATCACATTTTTAACTAAAATATATTTTATCATAATATGCCCAATTTATGAAGTAAAGAGATATGAATGTTGTCATTTAACAATTTACGTAATTCTCTCTGTCATGATCAACCACATGCTCTCAACAACACACTGCTCTCAACGATGACCTGCAAGAGAAAACTCTTGACTTTTACAGTATGTACAGTGCTACCATAGTACAGCAAGCAGGTAGGAATAATGTGCGAACACTGCAAATTGTAGAGTATATATTGGTTAAAAAAATGCTACTGCTGGAATGATGGAAACTTATGCAGGATGTCTAGGGACTGGGTATCACTTTTTGTGTCTGTTTGCTTATTTGTCTCATCATGGGGGTATTTCACAAATCAGGATTTCTCAGTTTCTCAGATAACCAGACTTAATTCAAAAGTCAAGCCTGTCCAGACATTCCCACTGGGCCATCCTCAAAGGTGGTTTGGAAAAATATTAATTTGTGATTTTTTTTCCAAAATGCAGTAAATCCGTTGAAGCATGTTTCATGTTTTATGCTTATTTCTTTAGTGTTGAACTGGAGATATGGGGATAACATGTTAATTCATTTTTTCATTCATTTTCTGTAACCGCTTAATCCTTATATTACACTATATTACAGTGTTAGAAACATAAACAAGTCTGTTTGAGAGTACCTAGCAACAACGTGGTTTCAGGCAAGTTTTTGATGATTTAGACACACACCTATACGGTTCCACTGCTTGTTAGCTATGTCAGCCTTGTAGCTCCAGTTGAAAACTGAAGAAGAAAACATCAAATACCAAACATGTCTCGACTGATTTACTATATCTGTGGTAAGAGGAGACCTGTATAAATGTAATTTTTGGCAGAGTCATTGTTATCCACCCTACTGGGTAATCCTGCTTTGTGAAATTCCAGGCCATTGTGTCACAGACTCAACAGTCGATGACATCATGGATGGAGCCTTTAGGCCATATAGTTACAACAGTCCAACTGTGCAGTGTGTGCTGACACTGCAGAACAGTCTGCTGGTCCAAGTCCTCCTCAGTGAGCTTTAGTCCCCCAGACCGTTCTGCGAACTCTTCAGGTAGAGCTCGTCCTGGGATAGCTGTCCATCGTAACCCTCCAGGTAGAGGCTGCTTCCACTGCTGCTGCTGCTACTGCCCCCTCCACCAGGCATGAAGGTTCCAACGGCCCGGCCCTGACGCGCGTGACCAACCGCGTCACTGAACACTTTATTAATTTGCTCCTCAGACGGCATCCACCAGTCCGGGTTCGACGCACAGTGCATCCGGATGAACTCTGGGGACAGACACATTTATATTTACACACCTCCATTCGTCAGATGCTCTTATGAGTCAGTTACAGAAAGAACAAGAGGAGAGGGATGAGTCAGCGAAGAACAGAAGGAGAGAGGGATGTGGGAAAAACAAAGGGCAGAGAGGGCATGTGGAAGAGCTGGGGGAAGTTTCATGAAAAATAATTTCCTTTACCACAAACCACACTGACATGTTTGGTGTCTGAATTTGGTTTGTTCAGTTGTAAGTCTATTGTAGCTAACAGATGAATGGAAGGTTATATCTCTCTGATTAGCATTGTGGAAACTTCTTGTCTAAATTATCACAACTGCTACAAACTCTAATAAGATACCAAAATACTTGCTCACACTCGTTCTGGCGCTGCATAACAAACTGTTATCCATAAAAAGGACAACAGCACATTGTACAGTACGGTATTTTCTGACATGGGATTGTCTGTTGCTTGGTTAGGTTGGCCTGAGCTTAATTTACTTCTGTCTTTACTCTGTTAATTTTAGGCCTGTTGTGGTGAGCCTAGCACTTTATAGTAATTAGTAGTTCCAAATGCAGCTTTGAATTAGCCTGAGGTGTGAATTGTAGGTGCAGGACCAGCAGTTACAAATCAGTGTCCTGGCATTCTCTGACTTGGGGCTGTCTTTTCCTCAGCAGGGAGTTTAATTCACTTTAAGAAATGCCTTGTAGTTAATGTATTCCACCCTTTAATGCATAGTGTATCTTTTATTCTAAGTATCAGCACTGACTCTGGTTTTAGGCAGTATCTTAGCTTAGGATATTCTGGACTCTAACCCATTTGCATTAGCTATGTAAACAAACTCTGATTGGACAACAAAACACATTTATAAGCAGCATTTGTGAAATGCCAGGAATGTAAATGTCATGGTCACAAACAGTAGTAGTTGTCATCTTGAAGTCTGAGTCATCATTTTCTATAAATACCAGCATGTTACACAGCAGTGGAATCAAGATAAGCAAGTTTACTTAAAAGAATAACCTAACAACTCCGTTTTAGGCAAGTATGTGATTTAGGCATGCGGTTTCCATGAAACTAACTGAGAATATGCTTTGCGTTTTGTCTCCAAGCTACATTAGTCTTTTATCTACATTGTCTACATTTGGGATAAGGGGAACATAGTGTAAATGAAATTTTTTTGCTGAGCTATTCTTTTTATCCAGAGTAAAGACAGCACGACATCCAGCTCCTATTAAACATTGATCAAACCGGACAAATGAAGGGGCATAATTCATGTTGCACTTCCCCGTGCATTTTTAAAAACAGAATTAGGGCTGATTTCAGCTTGAGTCAGTGATTTGAGTGCTTTATCTGTCCTGCCGCTGATGTCATGTACCTCTCAGGCAGGTGACTTTGATGGGGTTGAGAGGCCGTCTCTCTGGCCCAGCATCGTTCATAATTGAGCGCTTTCTTTTCCCCAAACCACACGAGTACTTCAGTTCGTCTGTGGTGAAGACGAAGCGGATGAGGTAACGCAGCAGCCGCCGGCCGTCCTTCTTTGACGAGTTCACTGCTTCGTCCCACTGTTTGTTGGAGATGAAGAGAGGATAGTTCCCCAACAGCTGCTTACTACCCTGCAGAGACAACAAATTCAAATTAGTAAAACAATTTGTCAGGTATTATCCTGTGCACCAACACAAATTTAAAATAAAGGTTAAACATTAATAATTAAGTGATACATATTTTTTGTTTTTTCTTTGTTCATTTTTACTCTCAAATAAATCAACAAAGTCTCATATTTTATGTCACAGTCTTAATGAAAGAGCTTGTTGGAAAAAAAACATTTCACATTTCTCAGACAGAACATTTTCTGATGATAAAGCTTCAAAATACAACAGCCAGCATGAGGCAGCATGCTGTAATGCTTTCATTTGCATCATTTTATGTAACACTGAGTCAAAGTGCTGTTTTCACAGCCTTAATATAGCCCAGAATTTGAATGTCAGTTCTACTTCTCTTTTCGGTTTCTGGCGACGTTTTATTTTGTAGTGATTTAAATGCTCCTGCGAAACATTTGCAACTGACGATGCAATTTACTCAAAGACAAGGCTTAATCTATGTCCACAAAACCAATTAGAGCTAACATTTTTCCAGGTAAAAAGGAATAATAATAAAAACTACTGTTGCCATTATGATCTGTTTTAGCCCTAAGTTTATTCTGCATCTGAAAGCCAGCTCATGCACAGGACTGTGCAAAAAAAAAAACTGCATGGAGACACTGGCAGTATGGTTTACTTTGTAATATATCCAATTACATTGTTTGTTTTGCCCCAAGCTTGTTGACGGCTCCACTGTTTCATGCCACCTTTAAAACCCTGCGACTCACAAGCATAACACAGTCAGTAGGTGTAGAAGGTCTCATGCACAGATTGTGTTAATTAGCTACAGTAAACTGAATGTTAAATTCAGACGCACTGCGAGTGCATATTGTGGCGCTTCAAGGCACATTTAGTGCTGTGTCTTCTCACTTACGTACTTCAGGCCCAGAATCTGGATCTCTAACCTCCGTGAGCTGCTCTTCAGGCGGGGGTGGCGGCACAAACTGGTTGTAGTGCTGCAGGACTGTCTTAAAGTAATCCAGCACTGTCTGACACGGTGCTGCACACACAAACACACACACACAAACACCCATGACCATCATAATCCAGCTGTGATTATACAGTAATATACGTATTTTCTATCTACCTTCTGTGCTGGAAAACAAGTCGCACTGAAGAAAAATTATTTCTAGCATTATTGTCATGATAAATGAAGGGCTTGTGTGGCAACCCTGGATTTATGGAGTTTGTGACTTATTTCCAAACATTATGACATATAAACAGAAATAAAATATGACCTCCATGATTACAGACTACTGTTCTTTAGGAAACGAATCACTCCATAATGAAATCTTAAATTTCACAAATTTCAAATTTAAATTTCTTTAAATTAGAAATACTAATGGAATTATTTTACATGTTTAGTTTAGCTGAGGTGTATGACCATCGTATTCGTATATGAAGTTGCACAATAATATAAATAAAATGAAACATGCAAGTCTGACATTGTGACACATTATGAAATGTGCCTAGAGAAACTATTTACACAACAGTGAAATAAAGACAATAAAAACAATACACTGAACTTTTTATGTTAGCCAAAAAATGACTGTATACTTTATTGAATATTACCATAACCAATAGTAATATCCTTCAGATTGATGCATCATAATGCTTTGACACACTTTTACACTCCAGTGTAAAAGCATTGTGATACATCATGCCAGAAGCTGAGACAAACCTGGGAAGCTGTCCAGCTTGTGCCGGAGCTCCTCATTCTCCTGCTGCAGACTCAGGACCTCTTGTTCCAGTTCTATGCAGCGTGGACAGCAGCCTTCCTCCTCCTCTTCCTCAGGTAGCGTTGAGGAAGGGTGTCCATATGACTCTGAGGGTGTGGGTGAGCTCCAGCCGCCCATGTTGTGTGTGGGTGACCCGGGGGCCGCTGGCTGGCGCTCAGGCTGGAGACGGGACTCCCCCTGTGAGTTAAATGACAAAATTACATCACAGTGCACTTTTCTCAGTATATATACACTTTTCTCAGTGGGTATAATCAGTGCTTCTAAAACACTGAACAACTGCACGCATCAAAAAAGAGTAAAACCATAAAAAAAAGACAATTATAGAGAGCCCATAAACAACAGTCGGAGTATAGTAACTCTTAATTGTGTAGTAACATTCAGCTTATTCGATGTCAGTCTATGGCCTTATCTCTTATTTAATAGATGTTGTCCCTGATTCTCCTTAAGTAGTTCACAAAACAACTGAATACACTTTTTCATAGTATTTGTAAATGTAGCCCTGCTGTTTTACTGGTACGCTGACTATACCGACTACACCAGACATCAGAAAAACGAAATTTCACGATAATACAAATATTATGAGGTTATGTTTTTGCACCTTCACCCAATGTTACCTGTGTGACCCCTGACCCGGAAAGCAGGTAGTTTTGTAGGGACTCTGTGAAGACCTGCAGGAGGTTGGAAGTATGCTGCGTGCTCCACGGCTCGGCGCTGCGCTGGGGCGACTGCTGGGCCGCTGAACAGTCCAGATCCTCAGGCCTGGGCTTGGGCTCCAGAGGTTCGGTCTCGGACTGGCAGCCTACTTCTTGCTTGATTACGGTGGAGATGGAGGAGGTTGGGGGGCTGAGGGCTGCTGGCGGGGGAGCCAAGAGCCTGCTGTTACTATTCAGAAGGCTCAAAACACGACTGCACTGCTGCGCAAATGCATCCAGGATCAGACGGTTTTCTGAAAAGACAGATGAAAGATTAACATCTTGAGCACAAGCACATTATTCAGTTATTAATCTTAAGACTTATTATTCAGGAACTAAGATTAATCTATGACTATGATGAATTATTCAATAACTATTATTAATTATTCCATAATGATGATGGATTATTCAGTAACAATGATGAATTATTCAATGAATATCATTAATTATTCAGTAATGATCAATTATTCAATAACTATCACTAATTATTCAGCAACGAAGATGAATTATTCAGCAACGATGATTAATTATTTAGTAACAATGATGAATTATTCAATAACTATCATGAATTATTCAGTAACTCCTATGAATCATTTAGTGACTATGATGATTTATTCAGTAACTGCTCTGAAAAAATATGTAAATCATGGCCTGAATGGGGGTTGCTAAGCCATGGCATGACCTATTTCTTTTCTTTTACATAGGCCAAAAAGTACAAAGTGCAAAATCATTGTGTCACTGTGTCCAGTTCTATCCTGCACATACAGTGAGTAGAGAAAAGAATCACCCTTTCAAAACAGTCACATTTTGTTGCTTTGCAGCCTGAAAACACACACAAAAAACTATTTTTCCAGTTAAATTTAAATGGGTGGCAAGGCACTGTCAAAAGATCTCAGGGATGAAGTTGTGGACAGGCACGTCAAAATTCAAAGGCTTTATCGATCCAAGGAGCACAGTAAAGTCTATAATTAAGAAGTAAAAGTGTTTGATATAACTAGGACCCTCTCAAGATCAGGCTGTCCATTCAAACTGGATGGAAGAGCGAGGAAGAAAACTGGTCAGAGAGGCTACCAAGAGGCCTATGGCAACTTTAAAGCAGTTACAGGAATTCATGACAAAGATCATCGTGTGCACGTCACACAAGTGCTCCACAAATGTGGTTTGTGTGAGAGGGTTGCAAGAAAAAAAGCTACTCCTCAAGAAAGACCACATTAAGTCTTGGCTGAGCTTCACCAAAACACACCTTGAAGATTCTGAGGCCAACTGGAAAAATGTGTTATCAGATGGTTTTCTACAGCAAGGCCTGGGGCATTTGTCAGGATAGAACAAAACAATGAATGGGGCAAAATAACAGGAAAACCTGCTGCCCTCAGTGGGAAGAAGGTTCGCCTTCTTACATGACATTGACCCAAAACACACAGCAAAATTGTACACACAGTGGCAGAAGGAGAAAAAGGTGAATGTCCCTGTGTGGCCTAGTCAGAGCCCAGACTTAAACCCTATTGAAAATCTGTGGAATGACTTGAACATTGCAGCCCACCACCGGTAACCATTCAATTTGACCGAGATTGGACAGTTGTGTAAAGAAGAGTGGTTAAACACTGCACAGTTTAGATGTGCAAAGTTGATAGAGAAGTATCTCAACAGACTCAAGGCAGTAATTAAAGCAAAAGATGGCCCCACAAAGTTCGGACACAGAAGAGTGATCCCTATGATTCTTCTTTTAAATTATTTTTTTCTAAACTGTTTTCTAAATCATATCTTTCACTTGGATGTTTTAAATTACATTGAGTAATCACAGCTGGGAAATTTGTGTGTCTTCATTTCAGCTTGCAAAGCAACAAAATGTGAATATTTAGAAGGGGCTGAGTCTTTTCTATATCCACTGCATTCTGTACTAAACTATATCATATTCGGCAAAATAAAAATACATTTGCAGGCTACAGTGAATGTTATGAAACAGAGAGAATGTTCTGTGAAACAACCAAACCAAATTCCTTTAGTGTTGCTGTTTGGGCATGGAGATGGGTGTACAGATGACTGGCTCTACCTATTAAAAATACACCCAACATTATTGGTGCTTATTCATGTTAAATCATTTGATACTACCATCTCTCATACCATCCAATTTCAGTTTTTACTGCATGTTAGAAACTACATTTATGGCTGTGTGTGTTACAGGGAGACTGTAACACACACAGAATCTAGTTATCTCTGTTTATAAATGTCAGCAGCAAGCTGTGTGTGGTATGAGGTGTTTCTGAGGCTGCCTCTGAGCAGGTCTCTCTCTCTCACTTTCTTTCTCTCTCATCAGCAACAGCTCAATTCCCTCTGGCCACAAGATATTACAGCAGAGCAGAGTGAGAACTTGAATGTACACACTAACACAAACACCTGCACACATCTACCTTGTACTCCCATTTACTTTAAAAGCTCCACCTACCTTACAGAGCACTATATAGGTGCAATAGGTATACAATTACACACTGTAGCCCATCTGTTGTCATGCACACTTAGATAGCAGAATAGAAAGGAAACATTCACACACACACACACACACACACACACACACACACACACACACACACACACACACACACACACACACACACA
>JBBPCZ010000034.1:8730889-8740889 GCA_037974445.1 Brycinus macrolepidotus
ACACACACAAGACACACACAAACACACACACACACACACACACACACACAAACACACACACACGCACACACACACATACACACACACGACCGCACAACCGCTCTACATGTGTACAGGGCCATGCAGTATCATAGCTCACTTTGATTATACCTGGAGTCATGCAGACAAGGAGCGAGCAGCATTACACACATAAAGACACGGACATGGTGGTTACACGCACACACACACACACACACACACACACACACACACACACACACACACTTCTGTCTCGTACACAAAGAATTGCAGAATTTATCATGAGGAAATAGCAGTTAGTCTCTCAGGGGTAAGACACACACACACATGCACACACACACACACTCTTACACACTCACACACACACCACATTAAAGAACAAGTACACACATTCATACATACGCTCACATGCACATGCAGACACCACACAATGCACACACAACGTACAAAACCTGCTCTCCCACAGGGAGAAGAAAACTAGCGCACAAAAAAAATTACTTCACCATACATTAAAGAAGCCTTCATAATGTTAAACAAACAAGTTTAGTCACAGGTTAAGTTAGGCTCATTCTCCACCATCGGTTTTCTGAAGATAGACGACAAAAGAGAAGAACGACGACTCGTTACAAAGCAGATCAATCCAAAAAGTTGGACTTCTCCCATATAAAAATACAAATTCACAAAATAACTACGGAGACAAAGTCATTTTGAGACTGGGTGTACCTCATGGCCAACCCCCCACCCCCCAAGCTAATGGCACTTTGTTTTTGAGGAATCGGCTCTCTGTCTCACCAACAGAATTACTAGAAGTCAGCCTGCTTCATCTAAAAGACTTTCAACGGAACCACACAAACTGTACAGGACTGGCTGACAACATGGAGCTCAATCAAACCAGCCAGGCACTGCAGAGAAAACAACAGCTTCTAGCTTGTGTGTTAGCAGACTAATCCTGCCTAGCTAAAGGATCTCTCTAACGGACACAAAAAAGTTCCTATTAGGCACCTTTGTGATCGTTGCAGCGGTGTGGAGAGCATGAGGGGAGCAGAAACTGATGGAAGGGCCATCGAAATATGTCCTACGAATGGCATCAACCAAACTGCTGCCAGGCATGGTGTTTAAAGAACGGGCTCATGAACATCTAATTACTTTTTAAAAAAAAATCTAATCAAATTTAGTTGGATGAATAATTAATGTCTGAAGGCTGGACAAAGTGCAATAACTTAAGAGCATGCAAAAGGGGAAGAAAAAAAACACACACACAAAAAAACAAACATTTTAGGTCTCCAGTGGCCAAATCAGTGCAAAGGGGTAAAAAATCTGCAATTACATAATACTGAAGTTTCCAACATTATTTTCGTTTTAAACAGTGACTGTGTTCATGGAGGTGTTCTTTGGCAATTTCCATTTCCACGGGAGCTGTGTGGAACTGCTCAATACTGCTGCTGCTACACAAACAGGGATTATTTAGAACAATGCTGTTATTTAGAGAGGTTAATATACCATCACTGATTAGGGGACACAATCAAAGACCATTACCACAAAGGGTTAACACCACCATTACCACCACCACCACCTTATTTTTGGCTTCAACATTAAACGCTGTAAGGATGTCAGAAGAGAGAGAATTCATGGAGTGTTTTTCAGCGTGCCTCTGTTTGATGGGTCAGTAACAGCAGGCCCAACTGCAGTCCAGCTTAGGCCACTGAAATCCAGGGTGGCCATACAGCTACTGTGCTGCAGTGTGACTACTTCAAATCTTAATTTTGTTCCTTACTTTTTAATTTTCCCTTTCAAAGTACAGCTCTCTTCCTCTCTCTCTAACTCTCTCTGTTTTGTTTTTCTTTGCTGTATTTCCAACCAGGCATCTCTGAGCTGGAGAAAGACAAACTGACAGGCTTCAGCTTCTGTCGGTTTTAAAAAGTTGACTGACGGCTTAGGCTCAGGAGGACCGGGCCTGCGGGGCCGGATCTCACCACTCGTTGGTCCGCTGCTTGGTAGTATCGTAGGCCCTGATGACCTCTGATTGGGAGACCACTCCATTCTCATCCTGAGAGAAGGCGTAGCCGTCTGCAAGAAGAACACAGAGAGGACACGTCACACAACACAGTACAAACACTGGCTAACAAGGCACAAAAAAAGTTATGTTCAGGGACAACTATACACTTAAACACTTTAAAGCAATCAGAGCTATGTCTGGGCACTAAAGCAAATAACGTTACTGCTGCTATTACAGCACTCTAACCCAAAGACAGGGATTCAACTACTGGACTTAATTCTACTGGAATTAGTTATACTACTGTAGATTAGTTAACGCTTTCTGCTTAGAAGGCCACATAATAAAGCTTTGTAAAGGCTGTTAGGCCTGTTAGGTCATTTTATGAACCTTTTTAGTTCTAGGTTCTTAAATAAGTTTTTTTCTCATGTTTCATGTGATTACTTCACATTTTTAGGATATCTTTTACTCTTATATTTAACTGTTGCAACCATATATAGTTAAGCTGGAGTAAGCTCAATCAGACAGAGACAATGTCAGTGTCACTATTGCAATGTTCCAGATGTCCCTTTGACCTTCCTGAGGCATTCTATTTCTTTTTCAGTATTTTTGCTAAAGCTGGTGTTGACCCCTTAGGCCAGAAATATACTTCATGCAAGTACATGTACATTGTCACGACGTAATTAATTATGTAAGTGCACGCTGCATTCTGTACATTGCAGTAAGGGCGCTATAGCAACAGCCAAGTCTGGCTAAGCTGTCTTGTACCACTAACTAGCTTTCGCCTGGTCAACATTCAAGGTAGACCAGCAATTTGATGAGATTCTCACAAAACTAGTTTGCTCAAATAACATAATATGTCATGCCTCTTATTCCAAAAAAGCACGTTCTTTTATAGTCCACATGTTTAGATGTTGTGGCTCGAATGATTTGTCCCTTATCAACCCCTTGAATCCTGAGTGTTTTATCTGCCACAATAACGTAAGAATGTATGGTGAGTTTGTACAGAATTTCTGAATAATTTATAGCCGTTACTGAATAATAAGCCTTAAGATAAATAACTGAATGTAAAGCCTGCAGTTGAAGAGTATAAAACTCTGAGAATGTCGCCTGCTGCCCCTCCCGTGAATTCACAAAAAGAGTATCCTACTGAGGAACGGTTTAGAAGCTCGTAGCAGTTTTGGCACATTAAAGCTTCTACTGCACTGCACACTGGGGTTGACCTCGGACCCCTGACTCACCTTTATGTCTCAACTGATTCGGCCTCTACCTGCTGGCCTGGAGGCGCATGCAAAAGGCCGAGGAGAGCAGTGCATTGTGGGAGCAACAATGGAACATGGAAACAATTAAATGTGATTCTGGCTGTCAGGCAACAGAGCTGCACAGCACAGCAAACAAACACACACACACAAACACGCATGCATTCAGACAGGGAAAGGGCGAAGCTGCGGAATATGGCACCATGAGGTAGGTTAAACTGTAGGTCAGTGACGCAGGGATTTTTTTTTTTTTTATAAAAAAAGGGAGCAAAAAAAGCAACTGTAATGGATTTGAAGGTAAAAGCGCATGGTAAAATCAGACTATGACTGAGCGTCTCCCATCCCCACCTAAAAACAAACAACAACAAAATTTCATGAGCAGATGAACAGAAAAAAGAACAGAAAACAAGCAAACGCAAACATAAACAAACTCAGCAAAACAAAATGGGATGCAAACAAAACAAGCGTGCGCCTGCTCGAGCCGTACGGCTTAGCTCTGCGGAGGGGGCGCATGTTAGTGATTATAGATGTCTGGCATGTCAGCGTGTGTGAGGGGACCGCGAGACTAAATGTCAAATGACAGCCATTACCAGCAGGTGTTTACTCTGTCCCAGACACTAACATATGCCACTGCTTTGACTAAGAACAATCTGTCTCTCATGTTACTCCCTCAGCCGGGCAGCCCCAAATTCATGCGAACGTCATATGGTCTCATTTGGCCTTCGACAGCATGATGTCATTGCTTTCGTTTCTGTTGTCATGGGTTGCTTTCTTCTCAACCTGAAGAGATCCTAGGAGTGTCCTCAGGTTCACTGGTCAGCGAGTTTGTGATATATACTTGGGTGTACGTGTGCACCTGCATTTTTATAGTGCAGATAGGAATGGTGGGATGTGTATCCAGCAGATAGTCCTCGAGCGAGTGTGTGTGTTGTGGGTGCGAGTGAGTGTGTGTGTCTGTAGATGAGCAGAGGTGAGTCGCTGACGTACGGAGCAGATTCTGCTGCATGGAGTCGGAGCGGTACAGGCTGATCGTGCTCTTCTTGAACACATTCTTCAGCAGCTGGGCCCTCTCTGTCAAACTGTGCACACACACACACATACACACACGCACACACAATAAAAAGAAGAAGAGAAAGAAAGATAGGAAAGTGAGATGCAGACATTATTCATAGAACTTTGTCTGTCTCTTAGGAAGAGCCAGTTCAGCAGACCAGATTTCTGTTTGATGTCTCTCTCTTGTAACAAGGCTGGGAAAAACTTGGGCAGACGCAGGAGAGACACACATGGCACCAAAGGGCACCTGAACAATGGAAGACATGGAGCATTTGCGCCTCCACTTTTATTTTATTCAGGGGAGAGCAAAATAATCAAATGAGCAACACCTAAAACAAAATGATGGAGGTTTGCTTTCTAAATCTTTTAGGATATAGACCCCAGCAAACTCCACCACAACTCTGCTCCCCCACTTTAATACAAAGTCATGCATTCACAGGGAGAACTACATTTGAATTCTACAGCCCAGAGCCTTTGACAGAGGTTGGCTTCCGGTACAGACTGGCCTGCTGGCCTGGGAGAGGAGCCAGCATGATCTATCTCACAGTGCTTGGAACCCTGCTGGTCCACTCTTGCCTCCTCTATTCATTAACACATTTCTGCTGGACCTACTTACTGTAGTGTACAGTACAGAAAGAAAGAGATACAGTAGAAAAGAGAGACTGTGAGTTTATCTGAAGATCCCTTTTCATGCAGGCAGCACACTTACAGTACTGTACCCTATTCAACTGTGAAGCTCATTTTATTCTGAGCTGAACTCTTACATTCAGCCAGAGGCTGGGAGGATGGATCAGAACTTCTCACCTCTTTCCGTGAACCACAGCACCAGGATCCTTGGACAGAGCTTCCAGTTCCTGGACCTCATCCACAAGTGTCTTAAAGCATGCCTTCTTTATACTGATGCATACACACAGAGAAAGAGAAAAAGAGAGGGTTTCAAAAGTTTTGTTAGTACAGTAACAGTCAACATGGAGTTGATCCCAAACACCACTGGATTGTACATCAAAAACAACCTTAATATTCGGTGAAGTCCAAAAGTCTGAAACCACAAATGAAAATGTTTATATTTTGAATTTTATTGTAATTTAATAGCAGTTATTTTGTCAGTATTTGTGTGAAAAGGAGAATATTTTAAAATATGTACTTCATTTTTAGAATTTCTTATTATTTAGTATGCCTCCTGTTGGCTTTATTGGCAGCGCACATTTGAACTGCCATGGACTCTTATAAGTAGATCAGATTCACATAAGACTCATTTGAACACGCACTTGAACTGAAGAAATATTGTTTTTTCAAATAAAGGCTTTAAGGTCAATATAACACATTTACCCAAATTTGAATGGCTAGTGAAGAATTAGCACAGAATCTTAAATATTTCTTTATTTTACTTGCTGTAAATCCTTTATTTACAATGTGGACCCACATAAAATATATGTATACAAACCACAAACATTAACCATACACAATAGCTATACACTTATACCAAAGCTTTGGTGTTGCTCTGTTTAGTGTAGACCAAACAGAGCAACACCAAAGTGTAACACTTTCTAAGTAATTTCCGTGCATCACTAGATAAAACATGGCACCACATATATCAAGAAAAATAGTAAAAACAGTAAAAAAGTAAAAAAAGTAAACCACTGTGTCATTTGTCCAAATCTCTGAATCGAAGTATAGGTTTAGGATCAACTCCTCAAATTTATACATCCATATTCCTTAGGATACAGAAGACCCAACTACATTTTTTCTGACACAGTTAAACCTATGACTAGGCCGAGCCCTGAAAAGAGCTGATAAATAAACTCACACTTTGTAGGCCACGTCAAACACCAGAGAGGTGACAGGAATGAAAAACAGCCCCATCCAGAAGACTCCAGAGTTGAACATCATATCTGCCTAAAATGCACACAAGTATACATACATCAAGGGGTGAAGTGAAATAAACAGTGTATATACATGATATTGCAAGCCACTAAAAATAAAATCACTCAAATGTTTCAATACATCTGCTGTAGTTTTTTATTTTATTTTTTTAGATGGATTGAAAGAAAAATAATTGTGCGTACATGTGGCTGTGGCTGTGTATGTGTGTGTGTACGTGTGTGTGTGTGTGTGTGTGTGTGTGTGTGTGTGTGAGAGAGTAAGCTTGTTAGATCAAATGATACTGAACTACAGGTAGAATGGGTTACTGACAGGCGAACACAATGCTAACTATCAATCCACAAAAATAATAATGCAGAATTGAGGTGTTGATGCAATCTTATTTTTTTATAACATGAATGTTTTACAGGCACTAAAAAGTCTTAAGTCATACTAAATAGTAGGACTGATTTAGTATGTCATGGTGTGACACTGTATATTAAAACCTGGAATCATTTAAATACTACTGGTGTAAAGGAAATGTAGAAAAGTTAATTATGATTTGGTATTTTCATGGGGAAAGTACTCACCTCTCTCTCACAGAATCTGTGATTTGAAGGTGTGTTCAAATGTGGTGCTGCAGAGTGGTAGTTGCTGATTTAATTTTTAACATATCCAATATTATGACTAGCTGACTAGCATATTTATATGCGTATAACTAAGTGGATGAAATGCACTGTAGCCAGAGAGACCAAAGGACAAACAGTAGCATGAAAGCTTGTTTGTGGATTAGGTAAATGTTTGCGCCACACTTCTCCAACTCAAAACTTGGGCTGGATATTAGGGAGGAGAGAAATCACTCATTCGACTCTTGTTCTTCAGGCCTCTTTTTATATTTTATGGCTGTAGGTTTTGCCAAGGATGTATTTTTTCAGGCAAAGTCAAAGGGAAACTCGTTTTTCCCCTTTACATTGAAGCGCGTGGCACTTGGTTTAAAAGCAAGCCTTAATCCACTTTTCTGTACTGGGTTCATCAATCAAAGCCTGGAATACTTGGGGGGAACTTTGGAAAAGTCCAACCTGGAACAGGAATAACTTGTTATCTTTGAAAGATTCTTTTACTAAAACAAATTATCACTGCCTTTTAAATGAAGGCCAAAGAAAGGCCACCGTCAGCCCACGAGCCAAAATACACCCATGAATTAAATAAACACTGACTGTGAAGGCATTCATCTGTTTGGATTGGGGGAGAGGAGGAGCAACAAAGCATTGCACTAATGAAGTAATGATATTTAAAATCCTGAAACCTCAAAGATTCATCTCTCTAAAAATTAAAACAACATTTTGAGGAGAACATCTTTTCTTTCGTAAAACATCCTAATGGTAAATACTGCTGACAGTGGCAAGAAGGCTGGTGTTTCAAGGGTGTTGAGAGATGATGAACTTCTGAAATTATTTCTTGAACTGAGTTAGGGAAAGACAGAAAAAATGAGGGAGCTAGACAGAGAGAGTGGGAGAGAAAGAGAGAGAGAGGGAGAGGGAGAGAGAGAGAGTGCTATAGTTCTGTGGTTCCAGACAGTCTAAGTCAGTAGACAGAGATTCTCTGCTTCGCGCAATAGGGTGGGCCGATGCGCACTGCCTGTTTGCTTTGGCCTTGCTGCACTGAAACTATCTGTCATTAAATGTCAAAGAGCACTGGGCCGCCCCCTCGCATCGCAATTCGCACTACATGCCTGTGCCACTTGTCCAAACTCAGCGGCCCCAGACAATGTCCTTCCTGTAACCGAAACCAGGCAAGGTCCTAAAGCGGTGCCTTGAGGAACGCCCGCACACACCAATCAGTGTCAAAACTATCAAAGAACTCAGGTGTTCCCAAATTAGCTAAACTGTTCACTATTATAGCCCAATAGACTTTGATGTCTGACAAAACACGGGCAAACCTGAAAATCTCAAATGACTAGAAATCAAAATGTCTTTCCCCCCTCTTAACATCTCAATGGATCCTGATTCAACAACAGGGTCTGTGTTGCTAAGCGACACCAACAAAAATTGCACCTCAAAGTATGTTGCTAAGCGACATCTGAGAAAATTGCACAAGACATTTTCATGTCATGTGGAAATTGAGCAGGCCCTCAGGAAATATTGTTTTCGTACTAATAATGACACTTTAATCACTTCCATTTTGGTCTAATGTATCAGGAAATCAAATGCACTTTACTGACTCACAGCTATTTGAAATATAAACAAAACCAATACTGTGAATATTATATCAAAGCCAGCAATCATAAAAATGACGATACAACGATAAACTTTTGAAATATTTTCTTGGAATATTTCAGGAGAGAAACTCTCCTACAAAGCAAACGACAGAGGTGGAAAATTTACAAATTACTACGGCTATAAATTTCTAGGTGAACTTGGACATTTTTCACAAGCTCACCACATTTTCCCCTTGCCTTTGTTTTTAGAGTTATAAACGTATTGCTTAACGGGGATTTAATGGTGTGTTTATCTGTGGAGAAATGTGGGTACACAGACAGTAAATCAGTGCCTTGGAGAGTTTAGCGGTCTGTAGGCCTTTAGGCAGCTGTGAGACCACAGTGGGAAAGCTGTGGGGGTGTTTTTAGGGTAAACTAATAAACTGCTCAGACCAGAGCTCAGCACAGAATCAGCTTGGACTGTATCTACTGGACATAAACACATCAACAAACGCATGTACATACTATACACATGTGCCAAACACTGTTACTCAAATGTGTTGATCAATACATACAGATCTATTTGTACTTTCACTGTTTTGTGTGTGCAGTGTCATCGTAATATAAACCTTTGCAAAAAAGGCTGCAATACGCAAATAAACTAAACGGCTAAAAGGTTTATGTGCATGTGTTTGTGTCCATGAAAATCCTGATCACTCACAAAAAAGTCAGTCACAAAATGATAAAAGCCTATAAATAATGCGAGCCAACCTATAACTATGTCCCATCAAGGGCTGTTCACAATATTTTGCATATTGCATATCTGGCAGTATTATTATTAAGTATATATTGTGGCCACTTAATTAAAATGAATTAGGCAGTACAAGTAAAAGCAGGCTCCAGTGTGAAACCTCTCCAGCTGTAGATGTGTGGTGTAGTGTAGTGTAGTGTGTTGAGCAGTTCTCCTGTGCAGTGCATGCCAAAGCTAACAGTGGTTAACTCAAGTGCTTCAGTCTGCACAGCTCAGCAACTGAAGAGTTCAACACTAAAGCCCTCTCTCTCTTCACACAGTCCACTGAAGTTAGGACATTACACCCACCCTGGCAGGAGGGGTTTGACCAGGGCAAAACTTTCTAGCATAAATGATCTCATAACTTTGCTGCATGGGGTAAATATAATAAAATCACAGTGTTTAGGACCAAATCGAGCTCTGAATAATTGCTGTTGCTGATTTAAGTACTGCTTCGCTAGAACTGACTTCATGAAAATCACGACCATTAAAACAGACTGAGTCAAAACCTTTTGTTTTGTTGTTTTTGTTAAAAGTCCTAAGGTTTTTAACTAGTCAATGTCTGAATGTTTGTCAAGTTGTTCAGTGAGTGACTTTTCTATGCTGTGACTGGCAGTGGCAGATTAGTTTTGCCTGGCAGAGCTAATCAGTGGTGCTGTGAAACAGCAGCGTTTGGCTGCCCAAGCCTGGCAGTGATGATGTAGGTCCAGAAATGTTAATGCCGGCCATTGTGACGGTAAATATGAGGGAGAATAACCCTGGCCATTCCCCATCCTCCTGGCCCTGGAGACTTAACACTGATGACTGACGCACACTCAGGCACACACACA
>JBBPCZ010000034.1:8752606-8770797 GCA_037974445.1 Brycinus macrolepidotus
ACACACTCTCTCTCACACACACACACACACACACACACACACCAGTCAAGGGTAGGCAGACCTGTGTTGTGTAAACAAGCAGGGTCTTAAATAAACTGTATAAATTTGCAGAGTAAATGCTGCAGCAATCCACAAAATCTTTCCCTCCACTTCTGGTCTACTTTCTTCCTTCTGCTTCCCCTCTCCCTTCTTTCTCCTTTCTCCAATTTTTGCCCTGCTAACAGCAGGGGGTGAGGGTGGGGGGTTGTTGTGTCTAATCCGTGTCGGTGCCGTATTGAGCAGGTCTCCACGCTTGTGGAGCTGGGGTGCAAGGGGACACAGGCCGACACGCAGAGGCTGAAGAGGAGACAGCTTCATTAACAGGAGGGGCAAGCTAACACACACACACACACACAAGACAGCACACACTTGCTGAGGTTGGGAGACAGCTCTGGCCACTGATTAATACAGCAGACAGTTCCAAAGGCTACTGAGAGAGAGACATGAGGTCAGACAAATACAGACACAAACAACTGCCACAGTAAGCTATTCACACTTTCTCCTGATATCTGAGACACAAACTAAAGGCTTACTTAGGGCTGACATTCTAGACCAGAAAGTTAAGTAAAACACATACATGTATAAAAAAACCCAAAACAAACAAAAAAAATTTCTTCTCTGATAATATAATTTACAACCAAAGATCGGTTTATAATCTGTTGTTACTATTGGCTTGGGAGAAAACATAAACGTATTCATTATTCCTAATAATTTCAAATTGTTTTATTAACTGCATAGTAGAGAACATTATATTCCAAGAGGCGACAAAAACATCAAGACAACCAAACTGTGTGACTGAGAACCAAATCTGAGGGGGAATTATTCAGTAAGATTCATAGAACTGTCAGTCAAAACGACTTAACCAATGAATCCAAAATAGGTTTGAAAAGTTACTGTAAATTCTCATCTCATAAATTTTTACTTGAAGTCTTTAATTGATCATAGTGTCGGATGAATCACAATCCAGCACTAGAGAGGCATATTTGAGATTAGAGGGTTACCTTAGTATTAAAGCCCATGGCATTCTGGGAGGTCTTGTAGAGTTCTGGATATTTGAGCATGTTCTCTTTCCTGCAGGAGCGTTCAAAAATCCCCAGAGTCAGGGGTGGCAGAGCTGTAAAGATCTGGAAAAAAAAACACAAAAAACACAAAACATAGTAGAACTGAAATTCAGATTTTCAAAATCACATGGCATACATAATCTAAAGCCCCTTTAACACATGTAGCTTTACACAGGAATGTTATAGTAATTAAACGGCAGTGGTTTTAGTGTGAATGTGAGAATGTGACCCAGTACAGTTCCTGTGTATGTGTGGACAGAAGTCAATACATTAGTGCAAAATAAAGAGATGTCTAGACTTTCTGTGATGCTTTTTTTTTTTTTTTTTTACAACAGAATTTGATTTGATTTTTACTACAGAAAATGAAGAAGCTTTTGGCTTGAAGATATCACCTCATGATTTGGCAAGAAAGAGTAATATTTAAGTTAAAAGTTAAAAACATTAATGAAAATACTAAAAGTACAAGTTTAAAAAGCACCTAAAGACAGTAAACTGTGTCAGTAGCAAAAACTGTATTTGAGACATCCATGGCCGTTTCACATTTCGAAGTCTAGTGGACGCGTGATTCAGGCTATTAAGGTGAATCTTCTAATTGACAAATTTCTTCACCAGACAGCGCACCCACCTGCATTTTCTCTGCGTCTGCTTGCTCGCTGCACTCCACTGAGCATGAAACTTTTTGGCATTTATCTTATTTGGATACTCTCACTCCATATGCAAAAGTTATCTCACATGAACATCTGCCACAATGCCCGCAGCTCGTTAGTAGATTCACTGTACGGTTTCAGTAATTTTTTCCTCCCTGTGAGGTTTGTGTGTGAGCAGCTGCTGAAAGAGAGGAGTGGTATAATGGAGCAGAGAGGGTCACAGGGTCAGTCCAGAATCTTTCCCACTGGCCCAGCTGCAACTCACTGGCTTTGGCCGCCAGGGCTGCAGGATATGCTCCGCTGGGCTCTGCTCTCATAGAAATGGAGACTTCCATTCAGGGGTGGATTCGGACCGCTGCGTCAGATAGACCCCCTCTGAAGCCACAGAATTCCTCCTCTTTCAGATAAAGAGAGAAAAGGCTGTGCCAAGTTGTTACTGCCTCGCCGTGCCAGTCAACCATAGCAGAGAGCTGAAACGACTTTTTAACTTCTTTATTTTTTTTCATTCAGGAGCAAAAAAAATAATTTAAGAGCATTCAAATGAACAGCGGTCATCAGTAAATATTTTCTGTTCATTTTCATTCCCCTGGAAAAAAATCATAAAAACAAACAAACAAACAGTAAAGCTAAAAGTTTAACCCTACACATAATACTGTGCAGGAGTTTCATGGCACTAAACATGACACATGAATTAAACTCACATGTGCCCAGAATTGGTCCCCAAGGCAAACTGCAGTCACCATGACTGCTTTCAGACAGCTGTGTGTGTATGTGTGTGTCTGTCTGTGTAAGTGTGTGTCTGAATTCAACCTGCTCCTTTATCATTCACTGCTGGCCATTTTAAGGCAGCTCTTTGGGGTCATGAGCGGCTGTTGTTCTAGCACATTCAGGACATAGTTCTAGGCACTGGGGGAATATGGACTTGACAAGGGCTCATAAATAAGAGGGAGATTTTCAGGATGTCGATGACACAGGCCTGCAGTAAAGGAGTCGCTCGGGCTGCCGCAGCTAATGAGTTTCTTGCCTCAGCACGACAGGGGAGACACGTTAACACATTCGCTCTCACAGTAAATTACACACACACACTCAGGCACACATACACTTACCACATTATACAGGCCGATGCACCAACGCTCAAAAAGAATCTGACCAGAGAAGCCATTCACAAAGGCAAACCAGATCTGAAAGACAGAGAATACACATGAAATTGTAAAACAGATTTCAATCACACCATCCTTAGTCTTCAACTGTGCTGAATTACAATTAGACCAATCAAAATCCCAGGTGCTGCATAACTCTGCCACATATGAAGACATTTGCCATTGCTTGTGAAAGATAAGATAAGATAAACCTTTATTAGTCCCACAAGTGGGAAATTTGCATTGTCACGGCAGAAAGTGGACAGTACAAAGGTAAGAGCTGCAAAAATTAAAAAACAGTAGAATAGAATAAAACTATACCAACAGTACAGTATAAAATGTACACTATACAATCTAGAAATATAAAATATGGACGTGTGTATTGGAAAATACATATGTATATATATGTATATGTAAACTTCAATAAGTATATGTATGTATGTACACAATGAGTCTATGTATGTATATATGTACAGAGTGGATATATAAATACATGTAAGAACACTGTGGATATATATAGACACAGGTACACAATGGAGTGACAGGCATTGACAAAAACAGTTGTAATGCACCAGAAATATTGCAAATTATAAATTGCACATTTCGGCCAGTAATAATATTACCAGAGACATTAGAACATATCTTCCATAGAACAAAACTTGTTTTAAACTGTCTATTATTTTTATTACATTATAATTAGGGGTGTCGAATTAGCGCATTAATTTCAATCAATTAATCGCAGAAAAAATAACGAGTTAAAAAAAATTTACTCTGATTAATCGCATGCCGTGGTCTAAAATATCACCTCAATACAAAGCATTTAGGAGCTAACCCGGCAGTACGAGCCAGCACAGCCCGATATCAGCACCAGACCCAAACTGAGCTAGTGAACCTGTGACCCACTAACTAATTCCCTGACAAAATGGTCTCTGTTGCTGAGTTTGTGCAGTTCCCGGGTGTTATTCTATTGTTACTTCTAGGTTATAATTGTGGTTTGAGATGCCTTGTATGGATGGGCGCCAGAACCATTATATTAGGGGGAGACGAGTCCCGCCCACTTTTAAAAATCATTAGTTTCGTCCCCCCACTTATCCACCCAGAGATTTGTATGAGTAAAACACGCGAGACGCAGAGAGCAGCGCGCGCCCCCACCACCCCCCGGGAAAACACTATGCTACATCTATCACCCTCACACCCCCCCAACCCTGTTCCAGACCCCCCCCCCCCCAAACATTAAAAATGCTTCTGACGCCCATGCTTGTATGTAAATTGTCTTAAACTGCACCTTATAGATGGACTTAGTTCTATCATTATTCTTGCTGAAGCATTTTTTATTTTTTTCCCCTCAGCATATTAGGCCATATTTTTGATTGTTATGACCATTATTGCACATGAACAGTGCAAAAAAAGTTTTGCTGTGAATACTTTTACAGCAAAAAATGTGTGCAATTAATTTAGATTAATTAATCAGAGAGCTTGCAATGAATTAGATTCATTTTTTTAATCGCTTGACACCCCTAATTATAATATGTAATATTATATATTATATTCACACGTCATTGCTAAAAGGTTGCATCTCAGGAAAGGTATACAGAGGTCATAACTTGCAGAGGTTATAACACACTATAACTAATGTATGTTAATTCAACACCATGTTAATTAAGTAATTATTAATAATTTTATTGGTCTGGGAATGGGCAATGTTTACCCAACGTAAAGGACAACCATAGACAGTGACGATATTGCATTTCTTCATGTTCACTTAAATATTCAACATATTCCCTATTATCAGATTGGTCAAACTCATCTACAGGTAGTTCGCGAACTACAGGGTATTTTTTACTTTAAACTTAAGACAACATTGCTGACAATGAAAGGCCATAATTATATATTTTTATTTTAAATAATAAATGCACTTTATAAATAATTATAAATAATTACAATAAACATTATAAATAATTACAATAATTTGAAAATTGCACTTTTTCAATTAGTGATTTCAACATAAAAACCAAAAATTGGGCCATACGAGTTTTACCCTGAGAATCTGCTTACACACTAATGCTCAACAGATATCATACAGATTGATCAAAGCCATTTTTGTTACTTTCATTATCTGTGGGGGCACACGAGTATGTGTGAAAGAAAAATGTCTGCAGAGATGACCCCTTCTCACAGCCCTCCCCTGAACCTCTCTCTATCACTGATAGCAGAGGACAGTGTCTCAGCCAGAGATTATCATCAAAGGGGTCATATCATATCACATATACAGACTCTGCTTGTACCTTCTGTGAACTGTAACCTAATTTCAAGTAATCATTCCAAATTATAATAAACTGTACAATTAAAATACTGCTAAATTGCTTTTATATATAGAAAGTAAAGCCAGAACAGAACGCAGGGGGTTTATTTTTAATGGATAGCAGTCATTAGTTAATGAAAGAAGTCATTAGTTACAAAATCAGCTGAGCAAAAACTGCAACAGATGGTCACATGGTAGAAGTGACTGCTACAGAAGATATGCTATAAGAGAAGGTTTAGATGACTTTGCTACTGGCATCAAATCACTCAGAAAGTCTGGAGCCTCATGTTTTGACTAAAGTTATAGCATTGGCTCAGCAGATCATCACTCAGAGAAGTAGTTCCATGTCAAAAAGAAGAAGGAGACAGCGTTCCCAGGATGGGTTGTTCTATCGTGGGAGAGAAGTGTTCTAGCTTTTTTTGCTACACAGTAATGGTTCCCGAGGCCTTAAACTACAGAGGGAAAAGATCAGAGGAGAAGATCACTGGAGTTTCCCTCCAACTTATGAGGCCCTGACTTAAGAACAGAATCCCTGGAGGAGTTTCCTTAAAGGAAACCACAAATACTGATCTCCTATCAGTGAAACTTCCACTCCCAGTCCACCACTGGAGAGTTATGGGTCTGGAGAGAGAGGGGAGAGGTTACAGAAAGCCTTGAGGTGAGGGCCAGAAGACAGGGAAAGATAAGGTGTATGTAAACCATACAGCACACAGGCCAGGATTACCACCTCATATGTCAATTAGTGAGAGCAGGCCGTGAAACTCCAAGGCCTAGATGGTAAAGTGAGAGGCTGGAGATGCTGGAGAAAACCTGCTGGGTTTACAATTATGTCTTTTATATAGTATGTCAGAAATGAATCTAGATATATGACATATGAAGCGAATGAATAAGCAGATGGGTATGAAATGGTGAAGTACTTCTATACATTACCCTCTACAGGTATGTACATATGCAAGTGCAGCAGCATGTCAAAGCATACCAGGATTTAATGAGTGAAAATGCTGAGCTTCAAAGTTAATGCACCAAGCGCTTTCAGTTGAACTGGCTCCTTAGTGTGCATGTGTGATGTGATATGGGCTTCTCCAAAGTTTCTGAACAACATCCACACAGCCATGGTCCTGTGACACAAACACTGAATTCTAATGGACTATGCCTCTGTGTGTGTGAGTGCGTGTGTGTGCGCGTGCGTGAAAGGCACGGCTGTCGAGCAGACACCAGGCTTGCTGTGTAGGGCTGGAGCCAGGCGGACATTTCCTCGCTTCATTTAACTCCATTATGAAAGCATGAATTGCTACAAATTCTTGATTTTGACAGAACCCCCAACCGAGGCCCCTGCATGCAACACCAGCCCCACACACCAGCCCCACACACACACACACACACACACACACACACACACACACACACACACACACACACACACACACACACACACACACCGGCCCTTATTTCCAACGGGTGTGAGCCAATGCGTGAAAACGTTCCCAAAACAAATGTCTGTCGCCTTTTCTCTTCACGCCCCTGGGCGTAAGAAAGGGAGAGAACCCCCCTCAGAAACCACGCCCACCCATTCCAGCTCCCCATCAGGTGCATTCTACCGTGATATTGTTTTTAAAGGAGAGCTGCTGTCCCTCACTGCCTTCTGCTTTCTCTCTTTCACACACAAACACATAGGTTTGTTTTTATAGCTTGTCAGGCCATTATGCATATATTACAGAAAACTCCACAATTATTGCCTCCTTTGGTAAAAACTGGTAAAAAGGGTCATGATAAAAGATTTGTTGAAAAAAATTAAATGATAGATTTCCTCACATCATAAGCTTGAAATTGAGCTATTAATCACATATACACCACAACTTTTTACCCCTTTACCAATTGTGCCAGTAATTATAGAGCTGATTGCATGAACCAATAAGAAAGGAAAAAAAGACTTCTTGCTGCCCCTGAGAGTTAAGGTTGCTGTTTTTCTCTAGTTTTCCTACGCCTACAAAACAATCCTTACAAATGAACATACACAGATGTACATGTACATGAAAGTGTACAAAAACAAACACCCAAACATACACAGCCAAAATGTGACAGAATGTAACAGAATCATTTCATTTCTGCTACAGCAGAGATGCGGCAAGCAATAAAGTGTTGGTGTTTTATCTTCACTCTGGTCACCCACTTTCACACACATCTCTGCAGATGCTGTAAACAGTCCTGTTCAGTAGTCAGGGGCTAGCAGGCTGCTGTGGGACCAGTACTGGCTGCCAGCCTGCAGCGTATTGTTGTGCTAAATAAAAACCTTTCTATTCATAGGCAGCAGTTAAATACGTTTGTGTGAGTGAGTGCTTTGGCCTGCTGCTCTCTCTCCCTCACCCATTCTGTGGAGAGAAGCACGCATTGATTTGCTCATTACGACTGCTGCTTTTTCGTTTCTCGTTTTCTTTCCCCTCCTTCTCTCATTCAGTACAGCTCAGCGTAGGGGTGTGGCTGGCCTCTCCCCCACCGCACAATCCGAAAAAGCAAGTGTGCATGTGTGTGTTTCACATGAAATCTGGCCAGTGCTGCCCTTGGAATATCCATCAGCAAATCAAAAAGAAATAGTTCCACAGTCAAAGCTCATTCAAAAGAGAAAATAGAAGAAGATAAAGAGAAAATATAAAGAGAGAGAGAGAGAGAGAGTGAGAGAGAGAGAAATAGAGAAAGAGCAAGAGCCGGGAAGCTGGATTTGTCCTCTGCACCCCTTTAGGCCCCTGTGCTCCTTTACTGTGTTCTTAAAATGCAGACGGGGCCCTCTGCCTTTCTCCCCTACATAAAGAGCCTGAAAGAAAGAAAGCAGCCCAACAAGCCAAGGCTGAAGAAAGAGGGGTGCTAAATCTAAATGCTTTGGCAGAGTATAGGGGAGATGCGGAGCGAGAGAGAGAGGCTGGGAGAGAAAGGTTGAAGAGTTGGATAATGAGGGCACCATTTCTGTGGGTCGTCCGCTCTGGCTTAAACAGCTTCTTGTAATTACCTCATAAATGCCACTTGTCCATCAGCCTGAGTGAGGCCTGCTGACAACCTGTCAATCAAATGCTCAACAGCCCTCCTAGACAATAAAGGCTGTGTGAGAGTGAGCTTTTGTTTGCAGTGCAGACAATCCTACATAATTCAAAAAACTTTTCTGGTACTAGAACCATGAAACCTTTATTTAACTTTTATTCTTTGTATTTTATAATTATTTTAAGACATTTCATAATGTGGGAAAATCATAAGCTGGTTCGATTACAAGCTGTGAGTCATTGCTAGTACAGTGACAATGCAAACATGCCTTGATTACAATAAATGATGTCCTGGCAAGTGAAATAATCTTAAATATAGTCACATTATGAAGCTGTATATTATAAGATTATTTATTTCTAGACATTTTCCTTGTTTTAAGTCATTTTATGCCAAAGGTGTTATTTCTTGAATTATAAAAAAAATTATCTGCCAATGGATCTACCAAAAATATATGCCTTAAAAGAATAGTTTGGTGAAAAATCTAACGTATACTGTTTTCCACTAAGCTCAGATTGTGTTGCTAACAAAACCAACAGTAAATAATCTGAAATAGCCTAAATGTTTTCTATAAAAATACATCACCAAAACCTCACCCAAACTGCATCCAGATCTTCATAAAGGTGGTGCAGTTCTGTTGAAGTAGTTAGGTCCTCTACTTATTAAGTACTTTGCAATGCTAGCTTTTTACTTCAGCAGTGAAGTTTTGTTCATGTTTATAGCGCACAGACCTACAGTGTTTCCGAAAAAAAAGTTATATTGCATTCTAAACAACATGAAGTAGTCTATATGACCTTAATGAACATTTGGAAAAGGTTCAAACGGATTGAAATGTTTTAGTGAAGTGTTTCTATGGAAGCAGTTTGGACCACTTGGGTGATTATGTTTGTTAGCAACTTTAGCCTCTCCTAGTCTGGACTATGAAAATTGTGCAAATTAGATTATTTGCTGAACTATTTCTTGAAACCAAGTAAAACATCTAGAATAAGTTAAACAATCGAATAATGTTCTTACATCAATCTCAAAATGAAAAATTTAGATACACTGACTAGATTTAAAATGTTTTCACTTATTCGCTGCAGTGTGTCAAGCATGATGATTTGAACATTTGTGTCCTTTTTGGACATCTGAAGGTTATGCTCATAATTCTTGATAATTTTCACATTCATCTTATTTGCAGTTTTTGATGTTAGGCCTGTTCAACTAATGTATATAGGTTATGCAGCTTGACATGGATCATTTTACAAGTAATTTAGCTTTGAGAAAACATCCTGATTGGGACTTTAAAAGACTTTTCTGTTTAGCAACAGACCCTGAAATTCCTGGTCGTCATTCCTTCCTGCTTAATGATGCATAAAAAAGTGTTTTAGTCAGCAAAAACTGCTACCAGAGCCCGTCTACCTTTTATGTGTAGCGGTCAGACCGGTTCAAGGTATCTCTCTTTCACACACACACACACACACACACACACACACTCATGCACACATTAACATGATGTTGCTCCTGAGAGGGTAAAATTCACATTAACATTCTCATTCTTGTATTTCCAGGTTACAGGCTGGGAAATAAGGAGAAGAAAAAAAAACACACTCACTCAAAGGTAAACCTATTAGCGCAACAAATGTATCTCTTTGTGTGCCCCCTGGGAAGCATGTGTCTTGGGTGTCAGGCCCTTACAAAGGCGAGGTGTCTGATACAGCAGGTACGGCAGCAGAGAAAGCGAGCAGCGAGCCTCCATTATAGTCACACACCCCCTGCAGCAGGCCGGGGGATACATTTCTCAGCCACAACAAAAGGTGTGTCCACTACAGGGCTGCCTCCCCACCAGCAACAGCAGAACACTGGGCAGTTTTTCACTTTTTCAGACAGTCTGCAGTTCAAAAGGAGGCTTGAGAAACAGTCAGAGGGCGTGTTAGAGGGAGATGGTTTGGGCAGTTGTGTTGCATAAGTGAAAGAAAAGAAAAAAACAATAGAAAGAAAAGAGAAATAAGGAAAGAGAAAGAACTTTTCTCATTAGACTGTGTGTAGTGTGACAAGCACAAGGTTTGGGTGGGGAAGAATAACTACCCTCAGTTAAACAAAAAAAAAACAAAAAACAAAAACAAACAAACAAAAAAAAACACATGCAGTACAAAATCTTCAAGACTGGGATGAGGAGCAACTTTGAAAAAATATAAAGATTAGGACAAAATGAATGAAGAAATATTGATATTTTTATGATTTAAAGTCAAAGGTTATTTTATGTCTCTCAGAGTTTCTATTTGCATTAGTGGGGGCTACAAACCCTAATCATGATGACTTCAAATAAACATTCAGTTTTGTTGTCCATTCCCAGGAATTACTGATAAACTGATAAGTGGCACTAGTTGCAAAATTATCAGATGTGTTCAGTAAATACAGTACAGAAGTTTTCCCATAGAGTTCAAACACAGCTTCCATAGCATGTGTGCTGCGTGATGCCACCACATACAAAGAAAAGGCAGGTCACATACAAAGAGAATTAGAGCCTTAGAATTTTCCCCATCAAAAGAGGGCAAAACTAAAGCATGGGCTTAAGTGACAAAAAGCTCCTTTTTCCTACCCTGATACATTTCTGAGCTCCTGGCCATGGGTGGACAAGAATCCATGGATCCTTTAGAAATTTACTACCATACATAAAACAAAATGAGAGAGAGCAAGCGGGAGAAAGTTCAGAGGTTAAGTGGCATGCAAGAGTAAGATGAATGGAAAAAAGTTGGATTTTTTCAGAAGCTCACGTTTCTTAGCTATGTGGATAAGTGTTCTTCTTTGTCTGACATGACTGATGCTTTTTTCCCTAAGAGATGAGCTGCAAATGACATCATGCCAGCCTGGCATGGTTTAGAGTATCGTCCAGTCAGTCTGAAGGCCAGTATATTGTGTAACTGGAAATAGGGTCAACAGAGCAAGTAGTTGTCTGCTTCTCTTTAAGCTGTTCTTGGAATCACAAGACTGCAGGACTGTCTCAAAGTCCTTGTCTGATATGCATGTATAAGCACTTGCTACACCAGAACCCCTGACCATCTCTTTTGGTCATCTGAGTTACCTGATGTGCATATTCACAAAGCTGAAAGAAACCAGAGCTTAAATGTTAATTCGCACATGTTAATAGCTTATCAAGAAGGAATAAGTAAGAAAGTAAGAAATATTATAAATGTTTTCTCCAATAATATTTTAATTATTATGACTGTTTAAATGAATACTCCAATATTTACTAACATAATAAACCTAAACTGTAACTGCTACATAGATAAGTATAAAAAACCTGTTAATTCAAAACTTAACTGCCATAGAAGTAGCTTGAAGCTGGCGGAATTAAATATGTTAAACCATTAATGGCATTAATGTGTATAGTTTATTTACCATAATCACCATAACCAAAAACCTTAAGGAGAGTGGAATTCTTTGTGTTGCTGCATTATTTAAAAGTTGGATTAAACTTGGTAATACATTCTCTGATGTCTGCTTAACTCTAAAACCTTGTTTGGGCGAGTTTGTAGTTCTAAATTCAGAATATCATCACATATTTCAAAGGTTTATTAATGGAATAACTGAACATTGACCTTTATTATAAGTTCTGAGTCAACAGGTTTTCTGTCATTTTCTAAGCACAGGGAAACACGTCAAATTTATTGTCCACGGTAGTCGACTATAACGTACAGAGGTGACAGATAAGGATTTGGGTGGTAAATGCTTGAGTATTCCTTCAATGCTTCTGGAGACACTGATTTAGCAGCACCAACCAAGTCAATCTCCACATCTTCCCTTCAGAGCAGCCACGCCATTTTCCACGAGGCATGATTCCACTAAAGCCAGTGTGTACAGGGCCTCCGATCAAACCTCTCCAGCACTTAAAACTGATAAAGCTGCTGATGATAGCAGCTCTTTCACTTGTCAGGTTGCCCTTGGTTAAGCTTCTGAAGTCAGTATCAGCACTGGCTCTGTGAAACATCACATGCCATCAGAGATGGATGACCTGCAGGCCTAACACTCAAAGAGATGAACTGTGGCCCGTTCTTCTGCACCTCTCTCCACCAGCAGCTGGGCAGCACCGCTCAAAACTAGGGCCTTTTCCAGACTTTACACAAAAGCAACTTCATTGCCTAATGTAATAAGTGGCTTGTGTCTTCAGGAAGTCCACTGTGTGTTCAAAACTAATCATGAATACTTTTAGACCGTTTATAAAAGCAACCGACTTTTCAGCTCCCTTTCACACGTGTAGGCTTTTATGGCCAGAATGCTCCGAATGCCAGATTTCTTACCTCAATGATGTACAACACAATGTTCTTGTAGAAGCAGTAGAGGATGCATTTAGCAACACGGTTATAGTTCCAGGCGCCATGGACCAGCAAGAGGTTCTTCAAGTATTTGAACTGTTGAGAGAGAGACAGAGACAGAGAGACAGACAGACAGACAAACAGAGAGACAGAGAGAGAGAGAGAGAGAGAGAGAGAGAGAGAGAGAGAGAGAGAGAGAGAGAGAGAGAGAGAGAGAGACAGAGAGAGAGATATTAAGGGATGTGATGAACAAGTTTTTGCACTCAGTGACTGAGATTCAGGGGCACTGTATGAAAACAATTACAATAACACACAAGCCAAAGTGTGCATAAATTAAATGTCCTTTTTATTTTACAGGAAAAAATACAGGACTGGTGGTGAATGCCCTTAAATTGAGACGCTGTTGCTTGCTGTAGTCAGTATCAGTATGTGGCTGCTTTATAAGTGCGATAGGGACATTCATTTACATTTGGTTAATTACACTAACGAGGTCGAGATTATTTATTTAGTGCATTTATTACATGTCTTGAGGGCATCTTTTGCCTCTGTACATAAGGTTATTCTGTCTGGTGAGGAAGACGTACAGCAGAACAGTAAGTCACTGTAGTCTTTCCATAGGGACGCTGCTGTACACAATTACAGTTACCCTGCCAGAAGGGAGCAAGGGAGTGAAATTCAGTTCTAGCTTTTGAAATAAAGCAAGAATCTTATCAGTGTTTGTCTGTAGGACGCCAGGAAACTGCAGGGAAGGATGGCACTGGGCCTTCTCACACACATTCCTGAGCTTTTCACCCCTGTGAGATCAGCTGTAGCTTCATTTGGGCTCAGAGGTGTTGAAAAGCAGAGGAAAAGAAACAGATTTTACTGCTCTCTTGAGATGGTGTGGACAGCAACGGGGGGCTGATGATCCCTGTTTATGAAACAAACTGTGCACTTTCTGTCTTGTTTTATGGATATGCTGATAGCAATGAGGAACTCATGCAGGTGCAGTGGGTTCACTGAGATTAGCATCAGTTATGACCCTCGTTTGGCACAGTAAATAAATATAGCACATGTGAGTGGAACGTAAGTACGAACAAAGACATTAGTCATTGGCTGACTGGCAGGGAAATGAGGGGAATGGGTCCTGTCCTTATCCAATACAACTTAAAATGTCACCAAGCAGTAAACATCGTTTGTGTTAAGCAAACAGAAGGCCAGTTGGATGGAATCTGGATTAGCAGGGTCGGATGTACAGGGGAGAGAGGAAAACGGTTTTTGGGGAGAAGAAGCTGGCTGACCTCTGGAACTCTGGAAAAAGAGCTGTTGACAGACACAGAGCAGCGGAGTACAAGTGTACAGCTCTGTGCTCAAATTGTGCTGATCTCTGTAGGGCCCCAGAACAGGGCTGAAGTAGGACTTTCCACTGCTTTTACACACTGATCCAGAACATGCGCACCACAGTCAAAGCCTTGCATTGAACGCTACAGAAAAGCAGCAGTTCTGCCCTCAGATCAGTGTTGAAGATCAAACTGCAGAAACATCCCAAACAAGCCTCTTACCATAACATACTTGGGCCAAACACACCTTTGTAGTACAGATGCGTGGCCCCATATCGAAATAGTTCTTTCTTTCCTCACTATAAACAGACATGGCACAGCTCTGTGTACTGGAAATATGAGCAGAAGGGTCGACCATTCAACCATTTCAAATACAATGTCTGACACAGGTACTTGATACCTACACGCCACTAGCTACTGCAACTGGAAACTTTCTCCAGTCATCCAAAAAAGAGGTCTCCTGAGTATTAAGTTAAAGAAAAAGTAAAAAAATGGGTTAATAAAACAGGCCAAACTTTAAGTGAGCTAATGCAGATGAATGGTATATAGCCTGTAAAGAAAGCTAGAGTGTTCCTCTTATCCACCAAGCAGTCACTGCATCATGCAGAACCAAAAGTTCAGATAAGATCTGTTTCCCAGCCTTTATTCTTTAGTTCCTACTTTTGCTTCCATGAGGGCTGTGGTGGCACTTAGGCAACGACAAGACCCTTTTTAGAGTAATACGATGCATCGAGTTAGTGAACACAGCATCTAGCAGGGCCTGTGGCGCCCTGAAAACACTATTGTGACAAGACACACTGCTGGAGTCAGAGCATGAAATATGAAATGAAGGACAGAGGTGGGGAATGGTGCTGACAGATTGCTATCCATGACACATGAGATGCAGTGCTTTTGTTACGAGCACAGTGCTGCTTGAATGGTATCAAACCTGCACTCTGTAATACACCACAGTGAGATTAATTAAGTTTACATAAGCACAAAGTGATCCATTTCACCGACAGTGGAGATTTGGATAATGGAGCACTGTAGCTATGTAAACTGACCTCTTTGACCTCCTACAACCTTCCAGATTCTGCCCACCTGTTCACCTCTGACCCCAAGATTCTAACCTTTGAACTAAACAATGTAATCTAGACTCTTGTCTCTGTCAAGAATGTCAGTGTATGTAACAGTGTGATAGATTAATAAGAATTGACTTTTTGCTGTTTATTGAGACTTTATATGCAGTACTATTAGATGGGGAGATGGGAGTTCCTCTTGGAATGATACTAGTGTAGCATGCTAAAATATACAGTGCCACCAGAAAGTATTCACACACCTTCACTTCCTCCACGTTTTGTTACATTACAGATTTATTCTAAAATAGATTGCAGTATAGCATTCCTCAAAGATCTACACACAGTACCCACAATGACAAGGCAAAAACAACTTTTTAGAATTTCTTTTAAGAATTTTTTTTATTATTTTTTGTTAATCCAGTGTTTCATAAGTATTCACACCCATGGCTTAATATTTTGTTGAAGCACCTTTGGCAGCAATCACAGCCTCAAGTCTTCTTGGGTATGCCTCTACAAGTTTGGCACACCTGTTTTTGGCGATTTTCTTCCATTCTTCCCTGCAGATCTTCTTAAGTCCAGTCAGGTTTGAAGGGCAGCGCTAGTAGACAGCCATTTTTAAGTCTTTCCAGAGATGTTCTATTGGATTCAAGTCTGGATTCTGGCTGGGCCGCTCAAGGACATTCACAGATTGCTCCTGAAGCCACTCCTTTGTTATTTTAGCTGTGTGCTTCAGGTCATTTTCGTGTTAGAAGATGAATTGTCACCCTAGTCTAAGTTCCAGAGCACTCTGGAGCAGGTTTTCTTGAAGAATCTCTATATATTTGGCTGCTGTCATCTTACTCTCTATGCGGACTAGTCGCCCAGTTCCTGCCACAGAAAAACATCCCCACAGCAGGATGCTGCCACCACCATGCTTCACAGCAGGGATGGTGTTAGCTAGGCGATGAGCAGTGCCTGTTTTTCTCCAGACATGACACCTGCAGTTCAGGCCAAAAAGTTCTATTTTGGTTTCATCAGACCAGAGGATTTTGCTTCTTACAGTCTGCAAATCTTTAATGTGCTTTTTGGCAAACTCCAAGCAGGCTGCCATGTGTGTTTTAGTGAGGAGTGGCTTCCGTCTGGCCACTGTACCATAAAGGCCTGATTGGTGGAGTGCGTTAGCTATGGTTGACCTTCTGGATGGTTCTCCTATCTCCTCAAGGGACCGCTGGAGCTCCACCTCAGTGGCCATTGAGTTCTAGGTCACCTAAAAGACCAAGGTCCTTCTTCCCCGATTACTCAGATTGGTTAGGCGGCCAGATCTAGGGAGGGTGCTGGTAGTTCCAAACTTCTTCCATTTCTAAATATGGAGACCACAGTGCTTTTCGGGACCTTCAATGCTGCCGAAATTTTTTTGTATCCTTCCCCAGATTTGTGCCTTGACACAATCTGGTCTCAGAGGTCTACAGACAATTCCCTGGACTTCATTCCTTGGTTTCTGCTCTGATATGCACTGTCAACTGTGAGACCTTATATAGACAAGTGTGCACCATTCCAAATCATGTTCAATCAACTGAATTTACCACAGGTGGACTTCAATCAAGTTGTTGAAGCATCTCAATGATGATCAGTGGAAATCGGATGCACCTGAGCTCTATTTTGAGTGTTATAGCAAAGGGTGTGAATACTTATGTGCTTATTGTGTTTAAATGTTTACATTTTTTTATAAATTTAAGAAAATGTCTGAAAACATGTTTTCACTTTGCCATTATGGACCATTTTGTATAGATTTCGTAAAAGAAAACTATACTCAAATCTATTTTAGAATAAGTCCGTAATTTAACAAAATGTGGAAGAAGTGAAGGGGTGTGAATAATTTCTGGTGGCACTGTATGCTCTTGATGCTAATTCAATATTGAGTATCTGCCAACAATATTTGTATTTTTGTAGAAAACTATTCATTTTTAAAAAAAAAAAAATATATATATATATATATGTTTACGTAATTAGTTATCATAATTAATATAATCAGTAGTTTTTGTTGTTATAATAATAGAATAAGAAGAAGAATAAAAGTATTACTACTAGTATTATTAGTAGTAGTAGTAGTAGAAGTAATTTATTATTATTAGTAGTTGTAATAGTAATAGTAGAAGTAATTTATTAGTAGTAGTAGTAATACTAATAGTAGTAGAAGTTATTTATTAGTAGTAATAGTAGTAGACGTAATGTATTATTAGTAGTAGTAATAGTAGTAGAAGTAATTTATTATTAGTAGTAGTAATAGTAGTAGAAGTAATTTATTAGTAGTAGTAATACTAATAGTAGTAGCAGTTATTTATTAGTAGTAATAGTAGTAGAAGTTATTTATTAGTAGTAATAGTAATAGTAGTAGAAGTAATTTATTAGTAGTAGTAGTAATAGTAGTAGAAGTAATTTTATTATTATTATTATTATTATTATTATTATTATTATTATATAACTACTACTACAACCAATTACTTTCTAACAATTATATTATTATTACTAATATTATTTTGATTTTCTTATTTCTCATTCTTAGAAGCACGGGCACCCCCTCTCCCATGTCCCCGCTGCCCTCTCCAGCGAGTGCCGCCAGCTCGGGCACAGCCAGCTCGGGCACATCCGGCTCTGGCACAGCCTCCAACCCCAGCAGCAGCAGCACTGTGGCCATTCCCCAGGCCATCCAACAGGTGGCGTCCTCCTACGTCAGCATCACCGCCCTGTTCCTCAGCGCACACGAAATGTGGGAGCAGGCCGAGGAGCTGGCACTGAAGGGCAGTGGTAGGTTCAGCTCCAGCATCTCCAGTAATAAAGAAACATTCTGGTGAAAAATCAGATTACACTGTCTTTAGAACAACTAAAGGGTTTAAACAGTCCTCATATCTTCAGTTTCAACCTTCACCTTCAATAACACCTACAGACAGGCACATATATACATACACACCTACAGACAGGCACATATATACATACACACCTACAGACACGCACATATATACATACACACCTACAGACAGGCACATATATACATACACACCTACAGACAGGCACATATATACATATATACCTACAGACACGCACATATATACATACACACCTACAGACAGGCACATATATACATACACACCTACAGACACGCACATATATACATACACACCTACAGACAGGCACATATATACATACACACCTACAGACAGGCACATATATACATATATACCTACAGACACGCACATATATACATACACACCTACAGACAGGCACATATATACATACACACCTACAGACACGCACATATATACATACA
>JBBPCZ010000034.1:8770897-8798001 GCA_037974445.1 Brycinus macrolepidotus
CACACACACACACACACACACACACACACACACACACACACACACACACACACACACACACACACACACACTATCAGTGCTTCCGCAGATAAGACATTTCAGAGAAATGATCCACCGCAGCTTGAGGCCACTTTAGCTCCCAGCAGACATAAAGTACAATGACGTTCTTGGAAAATGAAACATATCTATTTGAACCATATTCATATGTGTTCCAGTCAATAATCTTAAGGAAATTAAGCCTTTCAAAGGAACATATCTGATACCGTTATCTAAATCCTGCTGTTAGTCCCTTCGGTGGCCAGAACCTCATTCCTCTAATTTACAAATAACTCATTTCCCATTGTTTTCCATGACTACTGAATAAAAAGCTTTAGGATGTAATTTAATTTAAAGGGGTTAAAATTAATGGACTTAAATTCGAATCAAATGTGATTTAAGTGAAACAGTGGACTGCTGTCTAAGCTAAAGACCACCTTGAAATGCAGTTGCATACAGCACCATAGAGACAGGTCAGTCATGGTATTAGATTAAGATTAAGATAACAACCATGTCAAGCCTTGGTACTGTAATGCGTCATTCTTAAACTGATTTAAACAAATTGACAAATATTTACAAATCTGACATTTTCTTTCATTAAGATCACACATGTCTTTTTATTAGTGAATGATGCTCTGTCTGCTGAAAATGGTCAATAATGAACGTCTGGGTCAGAGGACAAAGAGGTTCTCAGTAAACTACAGTAACAGTTTATGAACAGTAAAAAGAGCTTAAAAACGAAGGAGTAAACAGGATAATTCACTGACTATGGACCAGTGATTACGGTACGATAATAAAGCCAACTTTATTAAACAAAATTAAAATTTTAAACAATAAATAGTTCTCTGTATGGTTAAATGTTGTTTTTTGTCCATGACAGAGAATCTGTTGGTTCTTTAGAGAATCTTTTTAAAATGGTTCTATAACCATTTTATCAATTTTTTCTTAAAAGTCAGTTTTCATACTATACAGAACCATTTCTAAAAGTATTTAGGAAGATTCTTTCATTCAGATTGGCACATCATTTACAAAAATGTTTCTTTAATAGAATCATCAAGTTTTTCATGAAATCAACAGTGGTTCCTCAAGAACCCATTCTGGTACCTTTTTTAAGAGTGTAATGAGAAGTCTAGCTGGTATGCCAGGTTCAGTCAGAGGTTGGACAGTAGCTATAGACTTTGTCAGACTTCAAAAGCACTTCTGCTCACTAGCAGTTCATGTGCCTTTAGTGTCCTGGGGTTCCATGAGGTGTGGATGAAATGGGGATGGGCTTGAACTCAGCCATCACAGGAGGGTCAAAGACAGGGGAAGAGACACGCAGTGGTGTCAGATTTGTGGTAGTGCTAGTGAAGAAGACTCTGCTTCACGTTTCTCACTCTGGTGACGACACAGGCAGTCCATCACAGTGGGGTCTGACGGCTGCTTCTCTGGCTACCACTATAATCCCTGCTGACAGCCATTTTGATTTCTCAGCAGTGTTTGGCTTTTGTCCCTGAGGAACGTGAATGATGGGTCTGTCGCATCCTGTGAGAGCTAAAGTTAACCCTATCTTACTAAAATAGTGATACATTCTAAGTCTTTGCCTTTTTACCCCTTTAATTTATTAAAATCTGCAGCTTAGTTTCCATATAGGGACTGTATGGACGGGGGAGTGAATGTATGTTTTGAACCTTGCGTACACTTACATACTTCAAGCCTCATTAATTTAAAAAAAGTGATGACATGGGCCCTTTAATATGTTAAAAGGCATTGCAATTGCAATATGTAGCAGTAAAACTGCAATACTAAAATTTTGTCCATATTGTGGAGCCCTGGTTTCGCCGCACACTGCCCTGCATACACAACCTCAAGAATGACATCACATACCGGTGTGGTTTAAGGAGAGCCGGTATGAGTCAGGGCTGCTGATGTCCTTGGGCAGCATGGATGACTAGAGTGAGTAAAAGCAGATCAGAACGATTACATCATGGTCCACATAATGGTAGTGGCACCTGTGGTTTGTGTGCTGTTGTAAGAGAATGACACTGATTTTTGGCAGAGCCTTTTTTACACTTGGCCGGTTACCTGAGTACTTCCCACTCTGTTACTGACTTGGCACACAGAGTCACGCGCGCGCAAAGTGCAATCTATATCTGCCTGATTCTGGGGTTAAACTAATGTTGTAAAAACAGCAGTCGCTGCTAAATTGCTGCTTTGAGGGACTGTGTGGTTCAGTGTGTTATAAAGGTTGTGACCTTGGGTTGGTGGTGATTTGTTCTTTAAATAAGGGAGCAACGTTTCCCTCTAATTGTTGGCCAGTCACTTGTTGTTTTTCCAGTCTGGGGTAATAGTGGCTGATGCAGTCAGCTCTCTGTGGACCAATAAGAATTATTGCTGTACAAAGCACTGCCCCAATCCCTGGCCTTTTAAACACAACCTCTGATTTTAACACCGCTTAAAATTGGGTGTAAGGGGAAGAAAGTGTGTCGTCAATGGAAAAGCATTTGTTACTTTGGGCTATTACTGGGTGCAACAGTTTATTTTAAGATGAAGGGGATCTGTTTACTATACTTCAGAATGGATCTTATGTTACATGAAGTGCTAAAGGAACAAAAAAATGGCTGGGAAAAGCACTGGAACTATGGGTGCTTTTAATCTGGGAGCTCATAAGCATGACAGCTATCTGCTCAGATGCGTAGAACAACTACTGTAGGGTGTCACTCCATAACAGCTTCTAACAGAGTTCCTTTACCTGCAGCATATGACGGCTTTGCAGGACAGTGCCAAGTCCAAGAAGTACTGGCGTGCTCCGAAGGTCAGTGCATATTTCAGCGTCTTCCCATCAATGATCAGTGCAAAGTCATTCTCCTTATGCAAAGCATCTCCAAGCATGCTGCAGTGATGGCTCAGTGTCTCTCTCGTCCCCTGCAAACAAATAAACAAATTCAATTCTGTTATTTACAGATGCAGCTGTACACAATTATTGTCACGCACAATGCCATTAACACTACAACTCCATCAAGATAGTAATAATAAAACAACATTTGGTGCCCAAAGTTTGCTTCTTTAGTTTTGCACTGGAGTTATGAGGCTAATTTATCTTGGAATGAAGACTTATACCACAGCATTGTACCAATTACATGGTAAATATATTTTCACACGTCTAGCTCAATCTGTTTTGAATTCTTACGTAATATAAAATAGAATTTATGTATTTTCTGTTTTACAAACTATTATCTGTAAAAATGGGCATAAATAAGATGCATAGCTAAAAGCAGAAGCATTTTTATTATTTGAATCAATGCCTTTCTTAAACACATTATTAATCACATCCAGCAACAGCCACAGACTTTTGGACAAACACAGCAAGTGCACTACCATCAGTCATCATCCTTTGAAAATGTGTATGTCATGGTCTCTGCAAGCTCATTCAGAGCCAAATTTTGGCTAGTCATGGCTATGGTGTCTGCTTATGGTCTTAATGCCATAAATCTCCGGATATGGCTCAGATGGATGCTTTCATGGCTTTAAATCATGTTAATTTACCCTGTCTTGATGACAAAGTGTAAATAAATATAAACCACTGAGAGGGGGATAATTTTACAGTTTTGCCCCACGCCAGTGTAATCAACCTCACTGCGCAACATGAAGGATATTTCATGTAGCCTAAGAACGTCATTTTAACATGAGCCTGAGTTCAGTTTATTATTAATGTAATTATGTTCAAAGAAAGAGGCTGATGAGAGGAGAGAATAAACATACATATGGCACGCTTCATTTGGCAGAGGGCAGCGCTGAACCCTGGAGTGATGGTTCATTTGAAAGAACCCAACACTGAGACCAGCTCTCACCACGAATTGCAACAGCATGGGACTTTACCTTGAACATTTCTGAGAATATTCCCTTTCTTTCTTCTTCTCTTTTTCATCTTTTCTTTCTCTTTGAGAAAGAGTGTGGATATCTGATTGTGAAAATGTTCACAGTACCAAAGAGCACTGGTCTGAGCTTGAATTTTAGTACTGCCTTCCACTACCTGAACTTTTTTCAGAACAGGAGAAAAGAATATTTCAACGAAGACTTTAAGTACGGATGTTTGCCCCTGATCTGAAAGATTAATTCACAATTTCATAGTTTGGCTATATTAAGCCAATTAAATTTGCTAAGGCTCTTTAACATAAACTTATGCCAGAGAGGAATGTTTTTAGGAGTAAACAAATCAGTTGAAATGTCTGTAGTATGGATATAAATGGAACATTAAACCTACTACAGTAACAGAATTTTTACCATATTAAAGCTAGCTGCTTTTGGTCAAAATATATTCATAATTGTGATAAAAATGTAAAAAAAAAAAATTCATTCATAGTTTAAGAGCCTTGCGTCAAAAAACATAATATGTTATTTTGCAAATACTGACAGTAGCTGTTCATAAATACTTAATTATTGCTTTATAATTATTTTATTCAAAGCTTATCAATGTATTATGAAGCATCATACAATGTACATACTAAAAATTAAGCACTTTAACAGCAACATGTCAAAGTACATGTCAGCCTAGAGTACCTTACTTAAGCTGAGTTGAGTTTGCTAACTTTAATAACCTTGAAGTGTGAAATGTGCTGTATAGTCCACAACCATAAAGGCAGGTACTCAACATTAAATGACTTAGACTGTGACAGATCCCAGATTTTAAACACTGCTAATTGTTTTGAAAAAAAAAAGGCAAATGCCTTAACCACCATTGGAGATGGTTAAAGGAATGAATATCAAAAACGTAATGTTTAGGTGTAAGGTTTGAAAAAAGGGAGGAGGAAAACTATGTGTCTGGTTTGGGAATGTGACTGTGCTTTACTTCCCCACAAATGAGGCACACAACTCATCGCGGTCCTGAATGGCAGGCTGCTCGTAAATCATGGGGAATCCTGAAAGGAACTGATACATACCTGCACTGGGATCTGATACAACAGGTGTGGGAAAAAATGTGTGTGTGTTTGCGTGTAACTGAAAGTGACTAACAGAGCCTTCCCTCTCCTTCCCATCACCCAGTGCAGTACTAGCCAGTATGGGTGTCTGTTAGCTAGCGTAACAGAATTAGCTCTCAGAGTTCTCTTCCAAACACGTTATACTGTCCATTGACCTCGCATCAGTGGAGATTAGAAAAGATGCGGTGGCTAGCTGCTAATGGGTGAAATTAGACATGACTGGGCAGAAAATCATAAAAATACAAGAAATTCTAAATCAGGGGTTCTCCAGGTATACTTTCTCAGCCTAGTTTGCCTGGTTTATAATAGTAAATACCTCCAGAGAAGTTCTAGAACAGCAACTGGAACTGTGTGGGTGTGTGTAGGCCCGTAGGGTGTGTAGACCTTTGTTAAAATGCATCCAGCTAGTTACAGGGCCCAGCTAAGTTCACTCATGTGCTGGGACTCAACAGCTCCCAATAACATCGTAACACCTAACAGCCTCAGCAGACATCTCAATTTAACTCTGTCTACAAAGCAGTCAGAATAGGCCTGACAAGAGTGTGTGTGTGCGTGTGTGTGGATATTTGTGCACGCGCGCACTGGGGGACAGATGCCTTGGGGCTGTGAGATTGCGCCTCAGGGACCCACTGAGCCCCTCCTGGCATAACAAGACCCTGAAACCCAAGCTCAAAGGAAATATTTGGAGAGAGTAGCCTCAGGTTACACACACACACACACACACACACACACACACACAAGGGATGAGGGAGGGGGAAGAGAGAGAGAGAGAGAGAGAGGGAATAAGAGAGACAGAAAAAAAAGAGAGAGCAAGAGAGAGAGAGAGAGGAAAAGAGAGACAGAAAGAAAGAGAGAGAGAGGAAAAGAGAGACAGAAAGAGAGAGAGAGAGAGAGACAGAGAGAGAGAGAGAGATTAGGAGAAACTGAGAGAGCCAGAGAGAGTGAGGGGGATGGAGAGATCACTGAGATCCGTGACTTGTGCAGCTGTGAAGGCTTCTCCACTAGAATGGGTCAATCCCTGATGAAGGCCATAAAATAATGTAATGTGTTTTCATGTGTGTTAGTTATGAGTGTGATTTGATTAGATTACAGTTGTTTTAACATTAACTAATATGATATTAAATAATATGAGGTTAAAGTCTCGACTCTATAGAGCTCTAGTTAGATTGTAATTATGTTCTTCAATAGAATGTTTCAGTGTCTGCAACACTGCACTTTAACAAAACAAATCCCAAAAATCACAACTCCTAGAACTTATTAGCGCTTAAAAAAAGTGGAGCATATACAACACATGCCCCTCCCACTTTACTTTGATAGGACGCACCCAAATGAGAAGTCACTTCCACGAAAGACGATAAATGAGAGTTGCTCCAAAGAGAGTGAGATGTGTATCAGTGATACAGCTTTAACTTTCAATACATTGTTTCAAATAAGCTTTTTGATACTGCAGTAAAACCATTACATTCCTAAAATGCTAGAGCTTCATTTTTTAATTTTGTTATAATAAAAAGGCCATCAATGATGTTCAGACATCTTCAGACTTACGCATCAGTTCTAGTCATTTGTTTTACAGCTGTAGTATGTATATGCGTGTGTATACGTATTTATGTGCGTATCCTCTCCTCTGTAGCAGTGTGCTTGAACACAGATGTTAGACTCTGTTCACATACTTTACCAAGTGTGTCAGTGTAGATGTAACAGGCGCAGACTAAAGATCAGACAGAGATAAGTGTGCAGTGATGAAGAATGTTAAGCTGTCAGATTAAACAGTGCTTCCATTAGCTGAAGAATTCTGAGCACACTCAACGAGTGTCCCACCAAATGTGTATATGTGCATCTGTGTGTGTCCTCCTGCACTCTAATGCTGTCTGTTACCTACTCAGGCTTGTGTGTCTGTGTGCCTGAGTGACCTGCTGTCACTACTCAAGTGTGTTTGGCTTGTGAGTGTATAGAAGGCGTCTGTTAGGGCACAAAACTCCACCTCCAGAGCCACCTCTTTATACAGAGTCACGGTCAGGGCGTTCTTTGGTAGGATGTGGCCACTTGAGTGAGACATCTGGACTCAAGAGTGTGAAACATGGCAGAGAGGAAGGCACAAGCTAATTACTGTGTATACACATAAAGCAGGAGAGAGCATTGCAGCAGAGGGAATGTGTACACTCATATTTTTCAGTTGTCATTTTTTCAGACTCAGCACTTCAGCATGACAGCTTCAAGTGTCACTCCATCAGTGAGTGATAAACTGGCTTTCATTGAAACAAAATTACAGAGAGGACACAGGGAACACTTCGTGTTCTGTCTTCTGCACTGTAGTATTCAGTAACACAAGCTGTGTTTTAATGAAAGTCTCAATGAAAATTTTCTACCTAATCTCTGCTGCACGATTACCATGGACAATATTTCTGAAGTGGAACAGAAAACCATCTGACTCAAATAAAACACTTACAGAAGTCAACCTGAAGCACCTGCCCATCGACCTGTAATATAAACATTTTCCCGTCAAAGCTATGTCATTTTACTAAGCCACAGGCAAATGTAAAAAATGGTGGGGTAACAATTAAGTGGAAAATATTGGAATATTTCTTAAACAACAAAGTCTCTTTATAGCTTTGCTTTGCCTTCATATACTCTCCATAGTGGTCCTCTGTTCTGTCCAAAGGGCCATTCTAAAAGAAAGTCATTACAGGTTCCTGAACTTCAATCAAAATGCTTGCTAATTGCTGAATCGCTCATTCCCCACAAGAACTTTGTACTACACTGACTTTAATTAGCAGCTCTGCTTTCATTCTTTTCAGGTGGAAAAACACTTTAATGCTTGCTATGTAGAATTGTGTGTTTAATAGAAAGGTGTGTAGTATAAATGATGCCAGGTGGGACCAGTTCATCACTAACAACGCCCCAAGGGTGTAAACAAAACAATGTATTGTTCTGAATTGGCACATACTGTTAGCTGATGGGGTAACATGTTAGCTCATGGCTAACACATTGTGCAGAACAGTGCAGAACAAAAACAGCTTTTTTAATGTTTCTATTCTAAGAAATCATTCTGAACACAACAGGAAAAAAAACTTAACTGAGCCCTTCTAACAATTTGTGTCCACTGCAGGAAAATTGGTACTTGAAATTTCTCCCATTCATTTTCAGAAAAAAAACAGAGGAAAAATGCAAGACGGGGTGTTGGATAGTAAGATTCGCGAATGGCCCAGTGAAAAAGATAACTCAGCAAACTACGAACAGCAGCTGTGTAGCACTGACCATTCAGGCAAAACCAACTTTCTAATGTCTGTAAGCCATGAATATCTGCCTAAACAGTTTGGCCTGGACAAAAACTCTTGAATCAAATGATGAAACTTGTTTTGCTTCTGGTCAGCCAGCAGAATGCAGAGAGGCCAAAAAAAACCTGAAGTGTTCGTAGCAAACGCAGGGCACAGCAGCTACCAACACCTTCTTACTCTGATATACGTATATATATTTTATATTTAGTACATTTAATCAGTAGGGTAGTAGATTTAAAAGTAGGGTACTGGAATAAGAAGAGAAGAACTGAGGCTTTGGCAAAGGGAGATATTTGTGCTGTGTGTAGTGGACACGTACCATAAGGCGTCAGAGATAGTACTTTTATATTAGCAAGGAATGTTCTAATAAACTGAAAATGGAACATTAACATATTAATATAAGCCACATTTTCAGACGTTCCCTGTATTTCTGTTGAAAAAAAATACTGAATTGACACCACACTTTCAAATCAGACTGAACTACGCATTTTGTGACACGTTACGCCAGCAGCAGCATCAGCATCCTCAGAGTGTAAGAGTGTAAAGCTTCAGAGAAGCCCTTAGCCCCTGTCTATACTTCCTTCCATTTCTCTGCCTGTCCATCGGCCGTCCACTCCTCCTTTGCTTGTGCTAATTTTGCACAGGGCTGAGGTGAAGTGATGCTAGTTTTTGCTGTGAGGGCCAGAGCTCCACTGCGGGGGGAGAGTTTCTGCTTGTTTGCTTTAACAGCAGTATGGAACCATGTACCCCTACACAGAAGGGCAAGCGGCTGCTGATGTTTCAGCTACAGGCCCTTACTTTCTTCTCTCTCCCTCTTTCTCTCCTTCACTCCATCCATCATGCTAAACAACTGTTTGACAGACTGAGAGGCATCTGTCATCACTCAGAGCCCACCAGAGGTTCCACTGCATGTATGTATATGTGTGTGCAATAGTTTCCTCCATTATGACTATGAGGTCTTGGAGGCTATGACACCCATAGAGAGCACATAAGGTCCACCCCACAAGATACAGGACCTCATCTATAGTCAGCAGTGTGTGTGGATGGTAGGAATGGGGATGGCTGTTCAAATATATGAATATTCAAATATATCTGGACTAATTTAGTATTTATTTACTTGACTGTATATTCAAACAAGGCAGACATAATATGTTATAATAAATGAATATTTTGACTGAGTGTGAGGTGATATTACATCTTATATTAAGGGAAATTGAAATATCTTATCAGAATTATAGTGAAATCTAGAAATGGGATGTCCTGATTTTATGAATAAGATGAAAAAGATGAATAATTCAGGCACATTTTAATAGTTTGGATAAAATTTAAACCTGATCTCCTTCTGATCCTTTATTTTTTGTGTTCCACTTACACCAGTGTTGTAGAGACGGTGTAAACGGGCGTCATTGCCAACCTGCAGAAGTGCTGTGCAACACTGGCATGTAAAATGTAAGCGAGTGGCTATTTCACTTCTGCTTTCTGCCACTTACCGCTAAAGGTATGCCTTCAGAAGCACATACAAAATACACGGAAAACAAAATTACAGAAGCGCTTGTACAGTGCAAGATGTGGGTGTTAAAGGATCTTTTGATCAAATTTGACTGACCTACTTGATGAATTCACACACCTAAAACACAAAGATGAATCACTAAATCAACTGAGCAGTTAGGTTTGAATGATCTTTTACGCTGGCTGTAAGCAATGAAAGAATGGTGAATCTTCGGTGTTTTTGTTTCTTATTCTTATTATAAATGAATAAAATTAAGTATGTTTTGTGGTATATTCAAATACTGTTAGTTTAAAGATACAAAAATGGTTAAAATGTCCATCAGTAGTGAATACTGAGGGATAAAGGAATGTCAAACGCCCTGATGTCAGTATTTATACAGCCTATGCAGCCACATCACTCTCTACTTCACCAATACCAAGTGGTCATTCCCTTTCTCTCTCCCCTTGCACTCCAGACACATATAAACCGCCACCTGTGGTGCTCTTACAAGCAACAAAACGAGTGGGATAGTGGTAAGGGGTGAGGAGGGAGCAGGACACAAGGAAGCAGAGAGAGAGAGGGAGAGGGAGAGAGAGAAAGAGAGAGAGAGAAGAGAGAAAGAAACCCCACACACAGATGTGTGATTTGTGTGGATTTTTAAATTGGTTCACAGATCGGTTTTCTGAGCCAAAGATCCAAAACTCACATACTGCAGCCATCTGCCATTTGCCTCCATGTTTACAAGCTCTAAACTGTACCAGGCAATGATTTCTGCTGTAGCTGCCACTACAGACAGCACGCACATACAGCACACTCCAGTACTCATCCTTACATCCAGCGTCTCCTCGTTAATCACCAGCAGACCCATGTTCTTGGTAAGCAGCTTGCAGGAGTGTCCTTAAAAAAGAGAAAACACAAGAACAATGTATTTAGAATTCACCTTGAACTTACTGTAATGTCTACATTGGCTAATACACAAAAAACGAAAGACAAATCTGAAACTGTGAATGTGACACTGTTAGAGAAATAATAAACAAATAATCCATAACTACATGCCCAAATCATCACAAACTTGCCTCAAACCATATCAAGATTTTAAATAATCTCAAAATTACTTGCTTTTGTTTTCTGATCGTATAAGACATACTGTTACCTGTAAAACAAGGACAAAAGCTCATTGCATGGCTAAAAACCATAATAGCAGCCATTTCATCTGTGCTTTTGTACACTCTCTTTTATATAATGCTGGGTTTAATTTTTTTTTATTTATTTATTTATTTACTTACTTACTTACTTACTTACTTACAGTATTTATTTTTTTATCTACATTATCTATATTCACCTCTTACTGAGCACAGCATTTTGTTTGCAGAGTACTTTCTGGAGAGCTTTATTCTGACTTCAATATATTGTTCTTGTCTCTTGTTCTTACTCCAGGATCAATAAAGGTTTCTGATTCTGAACAACACAACAACTCTATTATTGTTAACTTCAATTAGCCTTGTACTTACATCTTTAGATACCACACATGTCTTGATGGATCAGCTACACTTGGGGCAAGAGGGTAAATTTGTAAATATTTGATCTTTGGCCAAACCATCACACAGAATCAGACTACATGGAGCCGTTTCTGTACACATGTGAGACTGGCTGTCCTCATTCCTCAGGCTGTCACATTCCTCTTTATGTCTCAGTGAGAATCCCAGACCACAGCAAGAAGTGTTTTCCCCCTAAAAAAGCATGACCAGTGCTGAGCATCTATCAGGATGTGCATGAAGAGCCTAATGAGCAGAAGAGCATGTCCATCAGCTGCCACTCACTTAAGCAGAGGTGAATCTGAGAGTGTGAAGGTGCACGTATATATGGGGACAAAGGGGACTCCCACAGGGACTATTACAGTGAAAGGGCTCCTGCAGGTCAGAGGAGGTGAGGGGAAGCAGGAGATTAGAGTAGTGTGGTTTGCTTCCTTACACAGGTCAGCTATGTAACCTTCGAAATGGACCATGCAGTATACTAATGTTACCTTAAGGATTACAAAGTAGACTGTTTCATTGCAAATTTCCTTGGGAATTTAAGGTAAACTGAGATATTAACCCTGTGTTCATACCAGGAGTGTTGAGAGTGTCAGAGCAACTGGAAATCATTGATGTTCCATGTGAGCCACTGCTGGCAGCGCATCTTGGGGAGTCTGGCCATTAGAATAAAGTTAAAGTACAGGCAACTTCATGGTTATAAGCTATTATGCGGTTCGGCGGCAACCATTTAGAGTCTAAATTGAAAGAAACTAATCTGCTAAAACAGCTTGTTTTGATTTAATTATGGTTGTGATGTCACAGCCATAAAGACATTTAAATGTGACTGCCCAGTTATTTCCCGGCAGTTTAACCTCATCCATTCACACCAAAGTGATAAGGAGTGTTGTTAGTGCAGACAGTCTGTTGTAGAGTTAATAGAGAGGAAGATGGGTGGGGTGGGGGGGTCAATTCTCAGTTTTAGAACTGAGGTAATTTAAATATTTTAATCTTTGATCAGTAACAAAACTAGTATGTTTAAGGATAAAACAGTTAGAAAATGGTGTATAAAACGATACATAAAACCTACATAAAATTCTTAGCCGAAAATCAATATGGTACCTCGCAAGCATTTACTCTCTTCTCTCCCTTGATGTTTCAAAACACTTTCTAAAAAACACTCTCAAATGTGTTTCTCACACAGGTGGAACTAAATGACGCTTGCCTCAGAGGAATTGGGAAATATTTCAGAGACACCCGCGTAACATAGCATGGTCTTTGTATGAGCAAGGAAAGGGGGAATGTAATTAGGGTTACACACAGTGGTCACATTAGCTGCCCTGCACAGCACAGAGGCTTACGCTGCCTGTAAATGCTGTAGTGTTGGGCTAGTGGAGGGCCGGGAGAGCTGTTTAGCTTGGCTGGAGGCTGTTTGTTTGCACTTTTGCTTGCATCTAAGAGGGCTTCAGTGGCAGCAAGGCCAAGCGCAACAGCAGATGCAGAGGGCAACTATCTTGCCCAGCCTCTCTCTCTCTCCCCCCACCATTAATCCTGCACTGAAAGAGCGCACAGAGAGCCAGAACAACCTCAACTCAGACAGGGAAGTAGCCAAACTGCTCTTAGCACCCTCTAACCACAGCCAGACTGAATTCACGATCAAGACAGAAATCAGGCTCAATCAGACAGCTGATGCTGAACACTCTACCATTCAAAAATTTGGGATGAATATTTTCAATTACATAAAATCAATCTGGTGGAAGATAAATGCATAAAATAGTTGTAATATACACTGTGCAACTTCAAAGGATTCAAATAATTAGTAGGTAGCCAGCAAGTTATAAACCAAAGTGAAGTAATTGTACACATGTCCAGAGCTGCAGATGATTATAAAACGACAAAGAAGCTGCATAACACCGTGCAAAAAATTACAGTACAATTTATTTTCTGGTGATAGATTCTCTTGTAGACAATTACAGCTTATTTGACTGTACTACCTATAACATAAAATTTAAAGCTACATCTTATAATTTACTTTACATGAACTAATGAATTCAACAAGTGAACCAAAATAATGATGACAACAAAAGGGCAGCCTTCACTGACCGTCACTTTCACTATCACACCTTTCTGGCTGTTCTGGTCTGGTCTACCCCAGAAATGTGACTCTGCTCTTGCACACATTTGACACGTTTAGCTACTTGCTGTTTGATTTTTATGAAAGCAGCAGTGAGTGAAGGTCACAGGTGTTGTTCTTATATGGGTCTTGGGTTGGAATTAGATGGAAGCTGTGGATGAAAACCAACTATTTCCTCTTGTTGTGTAAGCAACTCAGGGCTCAACACCAAAACCAGTGCCTACTTCTTCAGTGAGCGCAAATTGTAAGTATTTGTCTATTTGACACTTCTCCTTCTCATGCTCTTTCTAAGCTGTATTATTTGCATACATTGAACTCAATGGTTTAAGTGTCATGCCTGCCAGCGACTGGGCATGAAAAAGCAAGGATTTGTCAGGATCGGTATGATCTGGAAGCTGAGAATCCATCAAAGAATTTCGTTCCGGTAATAAAGAAGTAGCAAAACAGTTCAAATTACAGAGTGACTTTCTTGGCAGGTTAATGTTCTGTGAGGAGTGTCTGAGGTGAGTGGAGAAGCTGTAAAAATATTTCAGAAGAGCAGTGTGTGACTGTGAGAGAGCAGCAGCATGCAGATGCTCAAAACAAAGGCCTGATTGAGGGTCTGCCTGCTAGGTGGCCACAGAGTGTGCTCTGTTAGGGTCTGCTCCTGGGCTGCTGGTTGCATGTTTGAAGCCCAAACTCACAGCGGGTCGCTGTTTAGGCTAATCGCACGAGCCACATCAGACGGAGAGGGGTCAGCCGCAATGGGTAAGGGGAGCTGAGGGGAAGGAAGAGTGTGTTACGTCAGACTTTTCATTATCTGACTGCAAAGGAAACAGGGTATATTGGTGGCCGATAAACCAGAAAATGGGGAAATTATTAGAGCCAATAATTACAACTGTTAACTTGTAATGAATCCTCATTGATGATCATGCATGCACTGACACAGATGGACATTCTGTACAGGACAGCAATAAATATGAGGTGTACAGGGAAAATCTATTTGATGTTGACTCTCTTTAAAGCTGTGGTTATCAGACTTTATTATTGTTAGTATTACTATTATTATATGTTAAAATATTTTTTTGTAGGAGCTGTAAAGTCAAGATTCACACTCATGACTACCATATGGGTAGTGTTTTCCAGAATATCCTGTTTTTTGTTTGGTTCTTTAAGCTTGTTCATGATTTCTCTGATTGTTTCCTCTATCCTTTTCTTGGCCGTTGTCTTCCTCTTCTACCTTCAGCCGTTCCAAGCACAATTGTCTTTTCCAGTGAACTGGTTCCTCTCAAAATATGTCCGAAATAAGAGCTTCAGTTTGGTTATCTGGTCTTCAAGTGAGAGGTGAGACTTGATTTAGTCAAGGATCTTTTTATTTATTATATTTGCTGTCCAGGGTTCCTACAAAAGACTCCACCAGCACCAAAGTTCAAAAGTATCAGTACTTTTTCAGTCTCACTTTTGTATTGTCCAGCGTTCATATCCCTAAAGAACCACAGGAAAAGCCTGCACAGTTCTGACTGGGAATGGGCATACTCAAATTGTAATGGCATATTAAAAGCAATTTACCCCCTTTATAAATTGCAGGGTTAAACAGAGAACCACTCAGAATCTCGCTATTATTTTACTATAGACACAGACCACAATAGTAGGTGGTGATGCTGGAAATTTATTTTGAGAGGAGAGCCAGTCCAAAGTCCTCATGGCTCTTCTCTTCTGGTAAGGGGTTGCCTTTATTCCCCTGCAGTGGTCTTCTAAACTGGGCTAAACAAACTCTGATCAAAATAAAAAAGGCAGGTTCTCTACTGAGCAGAGTCAAGACATATTGTGGCTCTTAAATATGAAAATGTGGATTTTTTTGATAGAAGTTAGGTTGTTTATCAAAATTCATCATCTTCCAAAAATTGCAACCCATCTAACTCATCTATAACTCTTATATTTTTGCTCTAATCTAGCTATCAGTACTCCAGGTTTTCAGTGTTCTTCACAGCGTGATTTAGGTCTATTGGAAGATGGAACAGACCAAAAGGTGGACAATCTGATACACTCCAAGAACCAAGATAGCCATGGTTATTAAATGTAATGTAGGCAGCGTTCTGTGATCACACACTAACTGAACTTACCTATATTGATGGCGGTCTCCTGTTTGTCACCGGTCAGAATCCAGATTTTAATGTCGGCCTTCATCAGAGTCTCGATGGTCTCAGGGACGCGGTCCTGAAGCTTGTCCTCAATTGCTGTGGCACCCAACAGCTGCAGGTTCTACAGAAGAGATTACACAGCACAGCTCACTCACCAAGCCCTCAGACCATATGAAAATTAACTTGTTTTTTTGTTTTTTTAGATCAGTGGTCCCCAATCCCAGTTTGCAATATCAAACATACCTGAAAAAAGCAAAATTGTTCAGTGTATTAGGTGCTAGGGCTGTAAATGGGAACCATTCAGCTGGCCTAAGCTTTAATATAAAGTTCACAATTGTAAAAAAGGAATTGGATTTTTTCTTTAAACTGGTTATCGTTTACACTAAAGGACTACATCACCCCATAATATATTGAACAGTGTATAAAAATAAGTACTTTACACAATAGAGGATGCAAATGAGAAGCATAAAGCTCTCGTTAACCATTACACAGGAAGTGAAAATCTTCCTATAATAAGCAGTGTGGAGGGAAGTGGGAGGGAGAGAGAGACATGGTGGTGATTTTCCTCAGGAAGCCCATGGCCTTTTGACTAGCCACAATCTTTTAAAATATTTTTAAAAGAAAGAGAGAGAGAGAGAATGAAAGAAAAAAGCAAGAAAGAAAGAGTAAAAAAGGAGAGAGAGGGATGATTTAGCTGAGTGGTTCTCAATCCCGCACTAATTAGTGTTTTCACTGATCCCAACACATGCGACTAAACTCAGCAGCTGTGACCGCCCCCTGCTGGTCAGGTTCTGTAACTACAAAATGACTTATGTCCAGGATTGATTAGGCTCATTTGTTTTAGGCAGCTCGACAGGTTTTGGCAGTGATACACCAGAGTCATGTTTGTCCAGAACTTACAAAGCCCTCCTGTCCACCTGATGGCCAATCTGATGTATACTTTCCTGATTTATGCTTTGATTTACCTGCTCTGGGGTAATGCAGAATTTGTTTTCTTTTATCCTGAGGCTGTTTGGAATAAAGGCCTGTTTGAAACAGACCTGCAGCAGCTTGGATCAGTGCCCAGAGAGTAGACAGGAATCATAAAGTAATATTGTAGCATTTGTCAATTTAATCTTGATCTGGCACACCTGGATAATACCTCCAATTACCAATTACTCTAGCCAAGCTGGAACTTCATATAAGAAGTTACTTGTAGATTGTTGGCTAATCAATTTTTGTAATGTAAAACTGAGAGCAACTGATTAAACAAGTAGAATCAGTTGTGCTTTCTGTTTGACAGGAATGAGAACCTGCAGCTATATCTGTCCTTTGTGGATTAAACTGGTTTATCTCTGCTCAAACAATTCAGATCTTGGTATGCAAGAGACATGGAAGATGGTGTTTTACTGATGGTTTTGCACTAGCACTGGCTACTTTCACTTTTACTAAGATTTTCTGGCTTTAAAATTTCCATGTAGTCATGCAGCAGCCTGAGAAAACTGCACCAACATTGCTGCTCTAGGGAAGAATTACCACAATAATTTTCCCCCTGGAAAACTTGTCCATTCCCCCCCCAAAAAAGATACAAATGACCACAGAATTTATGTTTCAAATAAAGGGTTACTGGCAGAATTCAGCAGCTGCTCAATGGCTTATATCATGAGCGAGTTTAGATTTTTTTTCCAAAGTGAAAGCAAATATGTTATTTGTATAAATGTGTAAATTATTGTCTGCAGTAATTGACCGTATGCTAAAGATGTGGCAGACAGAGAGACGATTAAAAAACTTAATTCTCTTAAGTTGGCAGGCTTCTGTACAAGGCCAGTTTTTCGGGACTGTCAGAAAGAACTGAAAACTACCATTCAGCAGTTTTGGTTGGTACACTGTGACCGCTGGGTCATCTTTTTTCAGTTTTGACTCATACAGATGCTGGTTTTGCGTGTGTTGTACTGACCTTCTCGATGAGCTCATAGCTTTCCTCCATTTTGAGCCCTCTGTTCTGTAGAGAGGTGCAGGCTCGATGATGTACTTCCAGCCACTGCTGATACAACGACTCTGATATATCCGCTACTGCAAAGCACAGCGTGCGCAAACCTATGGGAACACACACCAAGCCTTCTATTCTTGCACTTATATGGACAGCAAAACAAACCTCCTAAAAAGCTAGAAGGATTTGTATTAGTCACACAATGACTAACGACTTGCATGTATCATTCATGTACTCACTGAAACAATGCTGTTCTAAAATGGTTTGGAAACGCAGGGCAATAAGAAGATTTCATTTTAGCTTTCACATTGTATTCATTTATTGATCTATTAGCTGACACTGCATTGTACTGAAAGTTCAAAAGCTGTATACATCTCCTGTAATATTTTACCAACCCACAAGATGGCAGACTATTCATAGCGTTGCACCCAGTGAGACTGCATTGCTGCAGTTCAGTCCCTCGCTGCTGTAAAGGGAGTCTGCTACACTGTTCTAACACTTGCTCCTGATAAGCATCCTCTATTTTCAACACTGATCTTGCTAAAGATCAGCCTTTAACAACATAAAAAAATCAAAGCAATCTCATCACATTTCACTTTGCCCCACCATAGAGAGGCCCTGGATGAGATAAATATCTGCAGTAAAAACGCAAAATCAAAAAAGACGTGTGTGTGTATCTCACCCTCTGTAGCAAACTGCTCCAGATGTTTTAGTGTGATATCCTTATATCTGGAATTGTCTGCCAAGCGGTCATAGATCACTGTGTCCTGCAAAAAAGATATCACTGTTAGATCCACTCTTTACTGCTGTGGATGAATGACCACACTGAATTAAAAAACTTGCAAATATTTTTTGTTCCACACTATGGTTCTCTGGCCATTCTTCCATAATAACGCCACATGTAATGTTATTGTCACATGAGAAAAAAATTCAAAATAGACAGTAGCTGTTCAAGAATGTGGTGGTTTATAGCTCTGCTCAGATCAATCATATAGCAGCATTAATGCCACTTTGAAGAGCTACTGCCATTTCCAGTGGTTGTGTGATGTTTTCCTGACGGAGCACAATAAGAAGATAAATTAGCCTCAGAATAAATTCATATTTACACTTTAGCAGATTCATTCACAGTTGCAAAACAATGTGGAATATTTGGTAGCATTTTTGGTAGCAGGTATAGAAACTGTACTTTACAAACAGAAAAAATCTTTCCTTTTTTGTCTGATGAACACTGCCATATTTACCTCATTAAAATCTTTGAAAATCATTAAAATCACTATGCTGCCTTTATAATCAGATTCATGGTAATAGTTTCTCAGGGTGTGCACACACATAATTTAGGGTTTATGGTGATTATATAGGCAGTGCTTATAGTCACGGTCTGTTTAGGTCAAGGGTTGTGCACATGACACTAACAGTGGAGCGTTTAGTGGCTTTCTTGGGCTGAGACACCAAAAAGCACTATGCATTAGTGTAAGCTATAACACACAGACACACACACAACGTAGTTAACCCCCAAGCCTTGAGCCAAAATGTCCATCTTAAATCCATCATGGGGAAAAAAAAGGGAAAACTGAGTGGCTTTAGTGTGGCTTCAGTCTGTACGCACAGAGAGAGTGTGTACGTTTGTACTGCTGACATAAAGGTTGGAAAAAACACTCGAAACCGACCGTTGCCACGGTCACCACCGTTTGGTAGCACTCTGTTGCCATGGCGACAGACAGACAAGACACTCACGGCTCCTTTGCAATAGAGGCGGATCTTTCCAGATGGAGTGCGCATGATGACTGACATCCTCTTCCTGGCACTGAGGGAGAAAATGACAGTTATCATCATCATCATCATCATCATCATCATCATCATCATCACTGTAATGAGGAAAATGCTACATCAACAACAAAACAAAGAAGTGATTCTTCTTATCCAGCAAAGAGAAGAAATAAAATAAACGATGACGTTAGTAATTAAGATCTGTTCAGATCTACGTAAATGAGGAAAAAAAAAAACACGACTGTACCTTGTGAACTCCAACACATGCAGTAGTTCATATTTCTCCTCTTCACCAAGCTGAGAGAGTGAAAGAGAAAAAGAGAGAGAGAAAGAGAGAGAACCTATTAACCTCTGATAAAGTCTGCTGTTAATTAATAAAGAGTTAAAGAGTTCTTCATCACTGTGCTATCTTTTGTAAACCCTTGTGGCTTGATGTCCACACTGCAGGGGAAGACATTAGATTAAATTTTAATTACTTTTTATACCCTCCACAATCTACTAACCACCAGGTACAACACCAAATTAGTCCAGCTCATTAGGCCTTAGAGAGGTGATGTGAGAGGGTCTTGCGCTCAGTTTGTCCTCTCTCAGTACTGGCGTCAGAACCTTTCTCTCCCATCAGAGTCAGGACAGTGCTGTATCTCTGCCCTGCTAATTAAATTTAGCTCAATCTGAACACGTTAACAGCCTTGCGAGCAAAAGTGTCTACAGCACATCAGCCTTATCTCATCCTCTGGCAAACTACGTCAATCACAGACTCAAGTCAGGAAAAAAGATAAGAAGAAATACAAAGAGACAGACACAGACAGACAGACAGACAGCCCGACAGACAGACAGACAGACAGACCGACAGACAGACAGACAGACAGACAGACAGAAAGAAAGAAAAAAGTAAGAAAGAAAAGAGGAGGAAAGAAAGAAAAGGGAAGAAAGAAAAAAAGAAAAAAGAATGAAAGAAATAAAGAAAGAGAAACTCATTACAGTTCCATGGAGACGGTGTGAAGAGTGAGAGAACTAGTTTTGCACTAAACGTGTGTCAGATTGAATTTCTTTGTGCCATTACCCAATGTTCAACACTAATAGGGAATCTATCAGAGAGCCAGTGCACAGAATAAATGAACGTTATTAGTACAATACAGTGTCTCAGAAATGTACTTCCTTTAATACAGGTGTCATAGTAATGCGAAAAAAGCCATTACTGAATTACTAGAACCAACCCTGCATTATAATACATTACTTTTTAATGACCAGGATCAAAGATACATGTTTATCAGACAAAGAAACCGAGCAGAAAACAGTTGAAGGTGCAGTAGATGAGTATTACTGTTGCTGTGCACTTACAGACTCGACAATGACGCTGTCCGGGGTCCTGGCCGAGAAAACAAAGCCGAGATTCCGTGCCGCACGCACCAGAGCACCTTCATCTAAGACGAAAAAGGAGAGTAGATGGGGAAAAGAGGCTGTATATTGGAAGTGCAATATATTAAAAAAGTGGTAAAGAATGATGTGACATGGTTAAAGACTGTCTCACAGTACAAAACACCAAAAGAACATCTCTGACTGGTCAAGATGCTCACAGCACATGATAAAACACTGGGTAAGTGGTTAAAGGCTCATTTGCATGTTGCACAAAGAAAAAAAATTATAAAATTTAGATATTTAAGAACCAATGTAAAACCCATCCCTCATTCTGGGATGTGTAAGAATTCAGCGAGCAGCATTCTGAACACAGCTCTTGTGCAGGCCAGACAAGAGAGTATTACAGTTATCCAGGCTAACTGACACAAAAGCATGCACAAGTTACTTCTTGTCAGCAGAAGGGAGAATGTATCTCAACAGCCTTTGGGATACACCAATCAGCCATTACATTAAAACCACCTGACTAATACTGTGTAGGTCCCCGCACCAAAACAGCTCCGACGCATTGAGGCATGGAATTCAGAGGACATCTAAAGGTGTGCTGTGGTATCTGGCACCAAGACGTTAGCAGCAGATCTTCTAAACTGTGTAGTAGGGCCTCCATGGATTGGACAAGACTGTCCACCACACCCAACAGACACTCAATCGGACTGAGATCTGGGAAATTTGGAGGCCATGTCAACAGCTTAAATTCTCCGTCATGTTCCTCAAACCGTTCCTGAACAATCTGTAGTGTGGAAAAATTATCCTGCTGATAAAGGCCACTGTCATAATTGAATGAATAGGTGTACTTGGTCTACAACAATGTTTAAGTAGGTGGCATGTGTCAAAGAAACAACTATATGAATGTCACGACCCAAGGCAGAACACAGCCTCGCCTTCTTCCCATAGTGAAACACACACACACTCAGTTGATAGGCAAAAAGAAACGTGATTCATCAGACCAGACTACCTTGCCATTGCTCCACAGTCAAGTTCTGATGCTCACATGCCCATTGTGGGTACTTTCAGTGGTGGACGGGGTCAGTATAACCGCTCTGCGGATATGTAGCCCCATACGCAGGGAGCTGTGATGCGCAGTGTGTTCTGACAGCTTTCTATCATAGCCAGCATGAACTTTTTCCACAATTTGTGCTACAGTAGCTCTTCTGTGGGATTGTACCTGACGGGTTAGCCTTTGCTCCCCATGCACATCAGTGAGCTTGGCCACCCATGACCCTGTCACTGGTTCACTTGTTGTCCATTTCTGGACCACTTTTATTGGTACTAACCACTGCATACTGGGAACATCCAAAAATACCCACCCTTTTGGAGACGCTCTGACCCAGTTATCTAGCCATCACAATTTAGCCCTTCACAAAGACCTTTTTGCTCATTTCAACACATCAGCTTCCAGAACTGACTTGCTGCCTAATATATCCCACCCCAGACTGGTGCCAATGTAACAAGATAATCAATGTTACTCACTTCTGTCAGTGTTGTGGCTGATCTGTGTGTTCTGGAGGTCATTCAGTAGCCATTCTGCACATACTGATGAATTTTTAGACTTTGGAGATAAGTACTATAAATATACTAACATTTCTTCTCTGTGCTTTATTTCCAGTAACAAGAATCTGTCTTGCCCTTGTGGAGAATTAAGAAAGTTAATATTTGAGCACCAGTTAATGTCATCAGGTGCTTAGGGCTGTGTGTGGCATGCATGATGATGAAAGTAAATGTTAATGAATTATCTCAGCCAGAGGAAGCATATACATGTTAAATAAAAAAGGGTTTGGGAAGGAGCCTTGGAGGACTACTGTGTGACACTTGGACACATAAGTAGGGGAAAACAGGGCACAACATAACACATTATTTTTTTAAGAAATCATTTTAAAAATATCTGAGCAAAATTAATCATGCACAAAATTTAGTTTGAGCACCTTGCATTTGTAAAGAATTCAGCCAAAAGCATGAGTGGACATGTTAGAACTTGCTCCATATGCAAGGCTAGCTGTAACAGACTGGCTAGTTAAAATGTATGCAAACAGTTAATTCAATGCAGCTGTTTGAACAAGGTTTTTATTAACCAAATATAAATATGATTATTAAAAAGGTTATGTCAAACACTGGCAAATTTATTTTTTGACCATAAACCAGAACAGAAAATTTCAGCATAATAAAACTGAAATGTATTTTATTCACATTTATTTTTAGGGTACAAAAATGTCCTTCAAGGTGAATCTCTCCAGTATGTGAGTACAGCACTGTGTGTGCGCGCGCGTGTGTGTGTGTGTGTGTGTGTGTGTGAAAAAGAAACAGCTACAGTTCCGAGGTGGAGAGACTGGCTATTCATAGTACGATAAAGGATTCTACTCAAGTACCCCTAGAGGAACACACTGTCTGCCTCACTGAAGAACTCCAGGTTATGTGAATGATCACTTCTACCTCTAATCAGCAATCACATGATTCATTCATTTTCCAAAACTGACAGATTAGGATTACAGATTCATTTTCAGTCATTGTCTATGGACCCCTGAAGCCACATGTAAAACTCTAGTTCTGCCACTGCTCTGAAATCCTTTAAAACCTTAACACTCAAATTTGTAAACCCTGAGAAGCAACCCTTTGGTACTATGGTAGGCCTAAAAAAGACACTATACCACCACTAGAAATTTTGTCAAGAAATACTAAACTCAAAAAGCAAAGTGCAAAATGCATCTCTTTGTGAGACTAATGAGCTGAAAAAAATAGTGTTGAAAAGTTTGTAGGTAAAGGGTCATTAATTCTTGCATTACTATAGACTCGACAGAGAGAAACACTCATTATGTTTTCTCTTGTGGCAGTACAGTTCCTGATAACAGATGTGGCAAGTTTATTCCATTATTCAGTTGAGATGAACTCAGATGAGATGAGAAGGGACAGATTAATCAATCTATAGTGTGCAAAAAGGAATTTTGGGTTGCCTTTGTCAATTAAATTTGAGATGTGAGTTTTCTTGTCAAGCTTCATTTCAGGTTTATGGCCTGCGGTCAGACACTCAGACACACGCTGCATAATATAAAAGGAGCACGGTAAAAGCCGACGTAATAGGATTTATAGGCACATTCATATGAACATTAAAATATCCTGCAATAAGAAACAGATTAAAATCATTCCTGAACTCAATAAGAAATCTGTTCTATGTGTAGGTCAAATCTGGCATGTGCTCCAGTTTCTCTAAACCGTAATATCCATTAAAAGAGAAAATTACAAAAACTGATCCAAAATCAATACTCCTATTCCACAAAGATATCACTTTCAGTGTCAGGAAAAGACTACAGCGGAGGCGGCCAGCTCTCATATGAACTGATTTATTCTGAGCGAGTTTCACTCTGAAACTTGAGGCCACCTGAAAATAGATAAACTCATCTTTTTTCAGAATCAAGGAGAGAGCAAAATTTGATAAGGATGCCCTGAATTATTCAAAAGATGACGTTTATGCATTTTTAAAATGCTCTCCACGTACGCAAACACGCATTAGCTCTGTGCAGTCATGTTTTAATCGATATTTGAAATATGTTTATGCAACCTTTAACTTTTCCTTCATTTATTGTGATGCACTGTGATAAAAACACAAAAACAGTACTGCAGGCCTCTCTTTCCTTCAGTCATGATGTCTGAGAGAGATGTTAATATGATATGTCTGCCTACTCAATCACTGTAATGAAACCCTTTATGAACCAGCCAAGAAAAGGGCTCACTCACTCAGAGCTGACTTCAGCTCTCCACTGAAGAATAACTAAATAATAATAACTAAACATTTCTAGAAGAAAGCTATAGTAACAACAAGAACAGTGTTTTTGCAAAGAGTCTGACATGTTAATTTATACACAAAATAATAATAAATTGACTTGATGACTGATCAGGATAATTCATTTAATAATGATAATTGATAACATATTTTAAATACATTTGCAGTACGTATTTAAATACAGACTGTTTGATTTATTGACAGGCTGCCCCTAATATTTCTGATGGAGAGTGTGGGGTGTGTGTGAGCTGACAGACCTGGAGAAGCAGCCTGGTAGGTTATGGTGTCCTCATTGCGCTCTGGCACAGCTGTGTGACAAATCGCCATCATGGTCATAAACTCCATAATCACAGGGGCAGTGGGCTGTAAGAGACAGGAACACACACATGGGGACTCTTATCAGAGAACTGGAACTATAAGTTTTATTTTTGTTCTCGTCTTCAGCACCCTGAACTTGAAATGAAACAATAACTATAAAAATGTCATGACATTGGTATCTATATCTACACTAGGTGAACTACAAAGGAATCCCATTCCTTTTTTATTTTCTGTCCCATTTCAGAAGCCTATAAGCGATTGGACTGTTGCCCACTAGCAACCGATTCAATTAGTCAAGTCAAGTGCTGAGTGTAGATGTTCTAGAGTCTGAAGTCTGTGTCAGTAAAGCAGGCCATGGTTAAATTGATAAATAAAACATGTCTGTAGGTGAAAAAAATAAACTTTTGCTATCAAGCAACAATATAATGGTGAGCCTACCAATACCAAACAAACACAGAGTGACTACAGAACAGATCATTAACACTATTTAGGATGTGGGAATAGACATCATCCACCATAAAGAGAGAAAAACAACAGAATGACCTCAAACACGGTTCATCTTAAGATGCAATTCATGGAAAAACTGGAAAAGAACAATAAGCACAGGCTTTTGTTTGCTTAAAAGCACCTTAAAACAAAGTTCATTTTGACCAAGTCTCGTCAACCAATAAAACACAGATTATAATTTTTTGCTGTGAGATACTAATACATTTTCAAAACTGACTTATGATCAAGATCAGGCATCTGAGGATTCAAAATTGTTGGTTCAACTATGCTCTGTTTTAAAAACAATTTTTCCATATTAGCATAGTAATTGTGATCTGCATTTGTAAGGCAGAATATGTTATAGAGATAAACTTTATCAAATGCTGAATTAATAATCAGTTTGCAGTGCACCAGTTAAATAACATCTCTTTATGAAGTGTCGACACTGCGAACAATGAAACAAATTTGCTCAGGCAGAAAGCTTTTTAAAATTTATTAATAAACACAGTGAGTAACTGTTCATTGATAAACTGAGACAAGCCCAACAAGTATAACAATAGTATTGTCGATATCTTCAAACCAAAGAAGCTTCCTAATCACAGACTTATTGTGAGCCTTTCAGAATGTAATTACAGGCTCTTTTACAGGCTCCTTGTGTAAGCTCTGTAAAGCATAATGCAAGAGAACAAAGCAGGCCCAGAGAACAGGTATCAAGGGGAAGATCTTGGTGGGGGGTGAAGTGACCAGGTGACAAACACCACAGGCTCTTGACTGAACACAAACCACAGCAGGGCCAGTCTGAGGACTTCATTGAGGCACCAGAGCCTTGAATTTCAGATTGCTGTGATTCACAGTGACAGCAAATAGAAAATGACACACTAAGCGTTCCTATGGTTACACATGTCAAGAATGATTGACACTTGTCACATCTGAAGTCGTGGGGGAGGATGTTGAACGCGAACCCACATGATGAATGCACACTCTCCCTCAGTGCAAACTCAATTTAATTACATTAATGAATAACAGCAGTGACCATTTAGGGTAGTTTGAAGTTTGAAAACCGGTTTCATGTATCATTTGTCTTAGTAAGTCTACGTAGAGGGTGAGGATAAAAAAAATGATTTCCTTATTAATCAAGGAGGGGGGCTTGGGCTTCTCACTTGCAAGGAGACTTCTAAAAAGTGGCAGTGATTCCACTGAAAATGTTACAATTGATCTTGCATCCTTATAAAAGATGAGCCTATAGGAGGAGTTCTATGCATCCTCGTGGCTTTTTTCACCTTAAATAAAACCTGTTGCCAAAGCTATCCATTTGTCGGGTGCTGTCATAATGGCAACATTTACACGGCTGCCATTGCTCATTTACAGTGGTTGTTCTATACCAATACTGCAGTGATGCACAGATTTTTTTTTTTGACACCAACATGTAAATACACTATTACCTTACTGGACTGCTTGCAGACTGTGGGAGTTTAGCTAAGCTGGGCTAATTCCTAGTGGAGTTACCATGGTAAAGAAGTCAACACTGTGAAAAAAACAAGAAAAGACACCAGACACCTTTGTTTGGGGCAGTAAAGGTTGGAGTCTGGTTAATTTACCTGTGCTTGACATACTGTCAGATGTTATAGCAAACAAAGAGATAAATGTGAGGTCAGCAATCATGTTTTAAAATTTTGTTTTTCTTGATTTTTTCCCCCATCTTATTTCTCTGAATTATTACACTGGACTTTCTATCCTCCTACTGGTGGTCTCCTTTCTCATAGTTCTCCAAGACACAGAGACAGAGAGACAGAGAGAGAGAGAGAGAGAGAGAGAGAGAGAGAGAGAGAGAGAGAGAGAGAGAGAAAGAGAGA
>JBBPCZ010000034.1:8799796-8825848 GCA_037974445.1 Brycinus macrolepidotus
ACACACACACACACACACACACACACACACACACACACACACACACACACACACACACACACACACACACACCTCGAGGGGCATAAGCCCAGGACATGCTAGCATTAGAAGCATTAGAAGACCTGAATGTTCTGTATGCAGCATGCAGCGGGCAGTTAAAGAGGCCAAGAAACTGCAAGAAAACACATGCTTCACCAACACAGCATAACCATTCCTGCCTGACAACACGCACACAGCCAGCGCAATGCATTCAACATTTACAGAGTTGATTTGAGTCCAGCTTGACCTAAATAAACACCATAGCTCACAAGCAGTACGACCATGTAAATTCGCTCTCTCTGGCGGGGAAGGGGGGGTTTCCTTCCTACTTCTAGCCTGTGTGGGTGCCTATTAACTGATGTAACAGAACTGGTGATTAGTGTTCTCCTCCAACTGCATAAAGCTGTCCAGTGATGTAGCATTGAAGAAAGTCAGTGGCTGGCTTCATGTGACCTGGAGAAAGCAGATGCTAGCCTTCAACCTCCCAGCATGATTGGGGGAGTCATAGGTAGTGGGAGGAACTGGACATGACTAAATTCAGAGGTAATTTGGGGGGACTAAAAACTGTTATCACAGCAGAATATTGAGATAGGCCTGTACCGCTAAGGGAATCCCCTTATTGGGGGAAAAGAACTAAAGAAAACAGTTCAAATGGAAAGGCATTATTTTTTCCTTATTGTACTGCCACAAAGCATGCTGTCCTTCTCTTTCTGTAATTTTGTGTCGAAGTAGACCTAGAAGTAAACACAGTGCTAATGTGTGGGTTAAAGCTTGCCAAATGAAATAACAAATTAAACAGTTTAGTTAACTTGAGTAGTATATTGGGACCGATGGTAAATGAATTTCTTGCGTCACTGGGGGCTGCTACCATGGTAACACTGTTAACAGCCACCAGGCACAGGCCTGGAGCAGAACAGATGCTGGATACTTATGAGACTGTAGTGAAGTGTAAAATGTGACAGAATTCTGTTCACAGGCAGAAGGACAGAGCCTCTTGTTCTGGTCTGGAGAGAACGGTGTTATTGTTATTGAATCTGTGACAAAGAAAGCTGCACTGACCAGCCCATGATTACACTATTGACCATCTGCAGCCAAGCAGGGCAGTCATTTCCACGGAAACAGACCTCATCCCCGATGCAGTTAGCAGACCTTGATGGCCTCAAGTCTGCTCAACCAGTTACGAGCTCAGTAGCCCACAAACTACCTCAGTAGCACACAAACACACACATACACTCATCATTACATTATTACACTGCAGCTAACCTATGGTAGTATGGGACTCACAAACACCACATACACTGTGTTGACCACTGAATCTGCAGCAAGTGCAGCAGATTCTATCCTGCTCCATTCCCAATGGAGTGGTCTCTGAGCAGATGAGTTGTAGCCTTGTTCTAGTGGGTGATGTGAATGAGAACAGGAGAAGCAGGATGAGAAGAGGAGTCAGGGGAGGAGACTGATGCTTCTCTGTTCCCCCTGAGACACACACACACTCATACTGCTTCATTGTGCTTCTCTGCTACACATTAGCACTGACATGAAGTGTGAATTCTGCCCTGGGACTTCAGTACAGCTGAGAGCAGAGGGAATTCTTCCAAGCTCTTAACATCCTGCTCGTCAGCTTTTATTGCTTCGAATGAGGCTACATTTTGTCCCTTACTAATGTCTGTTAATGTTAATGCGGCCAGAACATACACCGACAAGCTTTAGCTCTTTTATGGAATTGCATTTCTTCATATATAGAAATAGTTTGCTGATCTACTTATTATTATATTAGTGTGAAGAAATAAAAAAAGTAAGATGGACAAATGAGTCAATAATGTCACTGTACTGTTCACTAAGGTACAAACAATTTACATGTATCCTCATAAGTAAAATAATGTTCTTAAGGTGTTAAACTACATTCACTTTCCCAGGGGGAAAGTGCATGTTTGTGTCATTCATAGAACAGAAAAATGTAAAAAAAAAAAAAAAAAAATCCTTAAGACATGAAGCCAAGGCAATTTAAACATTTAAAAGTGATAAAATGTGGTGCAGTTATGTTCTCTAACTAAAGTTACTGAACATGTATCCTTGGGGGTACGCACTTAGTGACAGCATTTGAACTTTTTTTCTTAAGATGCAAGTCACTCTGTCTGCAAGTCTAGCATTCGAGACTTGGTATTTTGGTGCAGAGACAAAGAAACGAGACCAGAGTATTAATCCACTTAGCAACGGACATAAAGTGGCCACTTAACTCCTTTATAGATTCAAACTGGACGTGAACAATAGCCTTAGCCAACTTCACATCATGCTTTTATTGCTTCACCAAGCACAACAAAAACTCCTACACATTAGATCTACTCTCCAGAAAAAAGGCTTTGTTGATTTTGCCTTTGTTGATTTTGACAGACCAGACCCATTTCAGTATAATGAGCTGGCTGATGTACCCCACTAATATGCTAATAACCTATTTTCTGCACACACTAGGGCTCAAAATGTAAAAAATGGCTTGGATGTCAATTTTGGAATATGTATCAGTAATATAATTACCTGAGCCCATCAGGGGCAACAACACATTACTCATCGTTATTCTAAAACTGCTTGAGTACATTAGACCAAACACCTAGATAAGGTTAATGAGATTGTTTTGACTAGTTTCATCATGTCATCATTTGACACCTGGAGGCATTTGGTGCATGATATTTCCTAAAAGTGAGAATCAGAGGGAAGGAGTTGAACTCTCATTTGAAGAACAGCCATAAAGATTTTCAGATCAGGTTTTGAAACAGCTTTTTGTGATACCACGCCATCAAGTCCCACTGAAGAACACAGTTACATCACAAACACATTCTCCACAGAGCACCACGGCAAGAGCACATGACAGAAGCAGAAGCACAGAGTCACCCAGAGCGATGCTTACCCGTCCTCTTCTGCAAAACTACCATCCTCCACTTCAGACGAGTGACTGTTGATTGAAGTGAAAAGAGTTATAGAAAGAGTGCAGAACAGAAGGGCCTGGTTTATTGAGCATTTCTGCAAATGCATATTTTGCATTATGAACAAGATCAGTTTAGTGCGATTTTAAGGGCACATCACATATTGTATGCAAAAGCAGAAATGCTTGGTAAGCCCGGCCTTTGCGGCTTACATGTTGACACCCAAACACAGCAAAAGCAAGGTTTCAGAAAAGGTGAGTATTGGGCATATAGGTTTCTCTAAGATTTCCCTTAGAGTATTCTGGGTATCTAACACTGCAGCATATTTCCGTAAAAGGGAGCCACCACTCACATGTTTTTTTAAAGCCACTAAAGTTTTACTGCTAAAAGCAGCTGAAATTAATCTGAATGCAGGCAGGAGGCAATGCTTTGTATTTACCACACATTTAACTAGGAAATTGTATTTATCAAAACACAATTTTTACAAAAATAACACTCTATTTTCAAACTTAATAAGCATGGTGTGATGTTTTATTATCTGTATTCCACTACTGAGTAAATATGCTCTTCGGCAATGTTTGTGCATTTTGTGTTTTCAGTGCCTGCTTGGCACCCTCAGAATAAACCAAATAAAATAAACCCCCAAAATCACAACCTCTGGAATTCATCATTTCTTCAAAATGTCCAAAGCAGCTAGATGGCTAGTTTAGAAGGCTCTAAGAATCTGAGAGTATTTTAAAAAATCATTCTGAGTCATACGAAAAAACTGAATTGTGGTGAAACCCGAGCTGTTGTGATGCACTGAATTATTTCCAAAAGAATCGTAATCAAATCAGTGTGAGGTGAGTCACGCATGTTATTTTTGCATTTTCGCTGGAGTCTACACACGGCTGCAGGAGCACGGAAGGGGGCTTGGGTAAATGTAATGCAAGCAGACATTGGCCTGACTGAGTGTTTAAGAGACCAGACACGGGCCCTGTTGTGTCTTATTTAGGTGAGGGGGAAGAGATGCAGCTTTGATGTTATGAGACATGAAAGACTCAGCCAGTAGGGTAGGAGCAGGATGGCACGAGGAAACAATCACTTTTTTTCTGCGTCACAGTTTTTGATGTCCCATTCGCTTGTGCAACATGAGTGTTTGTTTAGAATGCGGCAATAAATCAGCTCCACTCACTTTCAGGACGGTAGAAGGTAAAAGCGGAAAGCGATGGAAACAGACTTTGTATCCGTGTGATACCTACCTATTGTCCCGTAAATATGCATTTTAAACCTATATAGTATCTCATCAGGTTACAAAAGAATAAAAAAAACTGTCACTATTGTGTTTTCACTTTGTGCCCAAAAGAAAAGTCTATAGTTCTGCAGTGCTCATTTCAAAAGGAAAATGTTCTGCATTTAACCCAATATAGGGCAGAATATGATCTGCAGTTATATGAGACTTCAAACTATCAAACTAACCAAAAATGTGCAGCGTTTTAGCCTTTTAAAGCTGAACACTAACCATGAGTATTAGTTGTTAGACTGCAGCGATATTTTTCATCCAAAAATCAAATTTCCAAAATTGTCTCCTTACACCAAAGGTACTTGATTGACCAAGACATGCTCTGTTTGGTGCCCAAAGTTTGCTTCTTTTATTTTGTACTGCAGCCAATGGAAATGTTGCTAACAAATATAGGAAGCATGGCCAATTAGCATCATGGAATCTGTGCATGAAAATCATTAAATATTTTTTCCCAATCATTGTCGAGCTGTAAAGCAATCTTTAAATAGATTAATTGGCATACGTTTACTGTGTCTATAAAAATGGTCAAAATGTTAAAAACACTAAAAACATTAGCAAAAGTGATCTTAAAGCCTGATTTTCTGCTGCCCATCTGTGTAGATAACAGTCATACATCAGCAGTCATACAGTGTCAGAAACTACAAATTTATTTGCTTGTTCTAACAAAGGAATAACAAACATGTCTTGACTTAACAACTGCATGGAAAGTGATAATTCCGTTTTTTAGCTAAACCATCACAGCATTTGAGGATGTCCATAAAACCTTTTTTCAGTCCATTAAATGGAAAAATACACTCTCCCACCTAAGTGGTAAACACAAATGCCAATATACCATAGAACGTAAACTCATAAAACTTGACCACAAAAAGACTCTTGTGTCGCTTAGCTGCTTCCCTTAAATACAAAAACTGCTGTCTAGTCTGAGTGATGCTGAGGCAAGGGGTGTGTGGGTGCAGCTGCATATTCTCACACAACACAGCGCAAACAAGGAACAAAAGCACCGTGAACAACACTGAAGATGTCGCCATGGGAGAAATCCCCCCTCAACCGTCTCTTGGTAATTGGCACACATAGTCACATCAGGCCGTGCTCGGGTGGACAAAGTGGGGCACGCTGCACAGATGAGGCAGTGTTACTGGCTAATGTGCCAGGCTACACATCCTAATGTGGTTCTAATTAGTCTAAATCAAACACAGCAGAGAAGGCCACATTGCAGCACATAAATGTAGCAAAATATTTGTGTTTTTAGCAAAGACAGAAGAGTTAATTACTCTAAAAGGCTGAGCATCCATTCAGTAGTCAGAATGAAACTTCTTATCTAAGAAAGATGCTCTGTTCAATAACTATTATGGTTCAGATTTAAGAGGTTAAGATAGGTAACTCTATTTAAGATGTCAATTTTAATGCCCTTACTAACTTTTATCAAGCAATATCTGAACATTCCAAACTGTACTGAACCCATTATGCTCAGGTACAGTGTGTGCACAAGATTCTGTTGTATAATATACAAATAAAGGTGCTCTGGAAAGTAATTCACTAGCAGCCAGTTGATTCATGGCTGTTAACATGGGCACTACAAGAACATTAGAATGTACACCAGAATAAAGTGTTACCAAATAAATGACACATTATATTATGTAGTGCCTGATGAAATCTGGAAAGAAATCTACAGACCAAATTCTGGGAGGAAAAAAAGAAATTAGCCACAAAGATTTTCACGCAATGTCTCTCAGAGACACCAGACATGTCACATCTAGTCAAATTAATTAACATTTTCACCCACAGGGATTCTCTTCATTAATTACTGTTCTACATAATTAGCTGTGTGTGGGGAACATGTGTATGGGTGCGTGTCTGTGTGTGTGTGTGTGGGATGTAACACGTCACTTCTTCCATTGGTGTGAGGAGTTTTATGAAGGTTAACATGGTAAATGGTCTGTAATCTTGTGACCGTCTGTAAAGTCCAGAGGTTAGCGTGAGGTATTACATAAAGACATTTATCGGAGGCTTCTCTGCTTAGTGCTGTAAGCCGTGGAACGTTCTAAACTTGTGTCCTAAATGCAGCCCTGCCTCTGAGAATCGCTGCATCTTAAGCTGCTGCTAAGACAATTAGGAGGATTGGGTCTGGTGGGACTTGAGCAAAGAAAAAGAAAGCTGCTTGACCAAGATCAGTCTGTTGTGATACTTCTTCAAGTGGTGTTCATAGAAAAGTACTTTTAACAATATACTACACTGAGAAGTCAGTTTATTCAGTGCTGGGTTTTTATTTTTATCTAAATACTCACTGGGTATTTAGGGCAGCTGGTGGGATGATGGTTAGGGAGACACCCCTGCAATCAAAAGGTCATGGGTTTAAATCCCTGGACTGCCAATGGCACCAATGAGGTACCCTTGAGCAAGGTACCGTCCCCACACACTGTTTCCCGGGTGCCACTGTCGGCAGCCCACTGCTTCAATTAGGTGAACGGGTTAAATGCAGAGAACTCAAGTAACTTCCTCCGGATCAATATAGTATATAAAATACAAAGTCTTTTTTTTCAGATATTTAGGTGCACTTAGCAGTAGTGGTGTTAGAGCATATCAGGTGGAAGTTTTAAGCACTGTAGCCACTTTAGACATATCTAACTGGTAACTGATGGTGGTCCCTGTCTGTTGATCCATGGAGAAGAAGGAGATGCAGTCAGTGACTGTAGACAAAATGAAATATGGGATAGATTTTCTGATAAAGAGAGAAGTTTACAACCTCTAGCAAAAATTTTATGACTTTCAAGTTTTTATGACAGCCTGAATTATTCGAGTTATGGACTTTGAACTTTCTCAAATAGAATTTGACAGATCAACTTTGCAGGATGGAGCCTTATCATGTTTTTTTTTTTTTTCTTTAGACCACTGTAATCTTGTTTTATTCTCTTAAGGTGTTAGTGTTGGTTGTCATTTCGCTTTACTTTGTGTAAATCCTATTTCATTCAGCCATTTTCTTTCAGTTCTCTCCCAAATTTTGAACCCTGTTTCCATCCATTTTTTTTTCAAGCCAATTGCTTCGAGTTTTCTATCCTGATGGTTTGCCATCTTCTGAGGTCTACCCGTATGTTCTCTTTGTATAACCTCCCTATTTTGTTTATACTTGAACAACATTTTAGACACAGCTGACTGGGAACAACATCTTTTGCCAAGAGGGCTGTCCTTCTTGAAGGAGTTTTTCTAATCCTTTCCATTGTTTCAACTGACAAATCTCTTGTTCGGGCCGTTTCCTATAAATTAGCCAAGTTCAACAACTGGCTAATGTCTGCAAGCACCCTCTTTTAACGGCAGACTAATTTGCATTTTTAAATTTGTGCCGGGATTTGTTTTAAAAATCCAAATTACAAGGTGATTTGTTTCCTCTACTTGATCCAATAAAAAAATGTCATTAATAAAATAATTCAATTTAATTTGCTTAAGGTGAATGTTGGATGTTTCACACAGCCAGGCCGTTCAGCTTTTTTATCAAAAATGTTCTGTGTGATGTTTGTGATTTGTTTATTAGTAAGAAGTCCTCAAAGTGTGATGATTCCATAATTTTTGCCAGGGGTTGTACAAGGTAGGTGTGTCTATTAAACTGGTAACTCAACGTACGGTACTGCTTGTTTGCATGTTCAGAGGAAACTGTGGGTAGTGTGTAAATTAGGTAGGGGTAGAAAGAGGTTACATTAATAAAACTAAAGCATACCAACTAAAAAAGGACTGAAAAAGTCTTCCATCCAGGATGCTTATTTTTACACTGGCCCTCTGATATTCTCCCTAATTAACTGTATCGTAAACTTGTGCTTTTCCTTAAGAAAGCCAAATCTAGGCCAATCCTGACAACTTTCTGTTTGTTAGGGCTTTCTCTCTCTCTTTAAAAAAGAAAGAAGATGGATGATGTTGAGCTTGAGAAATGTAGCTGCTATTAACCTGCTGTTCTTCGTCTCCTGCTGGAGGCGCAGGGAGGGGTGAAGGGGGACAGAAGACGAGCCGAGGGAAGCCTGCATCAAAAGAGCTGCTGCTCATTTGAAGCTGTTAAAAAGGTGAGCATCAATATTTATGAAGGAGACACAGCGGCTGCCTGCTCAGCCAGAGACTGCAGCAAATACACAAAATAGACATTAAACCACAGGTGTACTAGAAAGATTAGAAGTGTACACACGTGCACACATATATCCTAGTATATACTATGGGGAAAATTTATATCACGGCATAACTAACAGTTCTGATGTTTTCAGGATATATATCACAGTTCTTTAATTTACATTTATAGTCTTTTGATTAGTGGCTTATTATCCTGGAAAGTACTCCCATCACTTCTTAATATGCATTTAATTACTAGAGCAAATCAATAATTTTATATGGCAAAAACAGTAACACTTGAACTGAACAATATTAAGACAGATGTCAATGTTTTTTCAAACGCTAATAAGATAAATGTTTGTTCTCTGTCTTCTCAGAGCCCATTTGTAATTTGTCTCATAAACATGCCCTTTTTCTGTGCTAATATCTATGGTCCTTGGACACTGCTGGAATTTGGTAAATATTAGAAGTCAATCAGTATCTTCTGTATTTATTGAGAAGCCGCAGAGCCTCCTAGCTTGTTGTGAACAGGCCCTGAGACTGCACCGTCACCCAATACAGCTGACTGACAATTCAATCTAGGATAAACACCAACCACTAGACATTGGCTGTTCCTTCCATTCTGTGTGTCTGCTTTTACAAAAAATAGACCCCAGACTACAATTTTTATATGCATTCCACAGAGGAAGAGATGAGGGGTTGCTGCATTTGTGTTCTGCCATTAGAGTGTTTTGCACTATTTGCATATTGTGTTATTATCTTATTTGGGGCATATAAAACTAAACTAATAACAACTGAATATAAATTAAACACACACACAAAATGTGAAAAGGATGCTGGATGAGGGCATGGGTAAGGCTGCTGCTATGTAATTCTGCAGGTTTGCCATAACCATTACACCTATCTGTTTCCTCAGTTAAACTTTACAGACACCTGTGCCATTGCCAGTCTGTACCCATGACTGACTGTAAGCTAAAATTTGACAGTTACTCAGTAAAAAACACAATCAAAGGCTAATCGGACAGAGGAAACCAGCTAAGTTGATGCTATTGTTTTATAGTTTTATAACTTTTACTTGGCAATACGGTCATCCTAAGGAACATTACTTACAAGATGAGTGTAAAGACTGGATGGGAGCTTTCTATGTTGCTGGATTTTCAAAGGGAAAAGGCAGGAAAAGGTGCTATGTACGGTGACATGTGAAGACCTTCTCTGGGCTCTGAAAGAGGTCTGGAACATTAAGGCAACAGGTGAAAACACCAAATATTGAGACATGTTGACTTTAACTGAATGAATTATGTAATCTTGTATGAGAAATTAAATATTGCTCATCAAATACGAACACCAGATTTCTGAACCTTCCTGTTCCTTTGGCCATTACTGTGTTGAACTTTTGGTCACACTGTGTGCACCAGTCATAGAGCAGCTCTCTGTGTGAGTAAGCAATCAGCTGCAGTACACCATGCTAAAGCTCAGTGGAGTACCACTCAGCCTCTCTCCAATTCATGCTATTATAACTGACACATAATGGGACTAAAAGTAGGCTGTTATTGGCTGCACTGCTGATGGAATTGTTGTTGGATCTTTTCTGATGTATCAGCGTTGCTCCTGTCATTGACATTGTAGTTACATTTTGGAAATTCAGAAAGTATACCAAGCTTAAACACTGGACCATGTCAGTATCTTCATAGGGTTGGTAAATGTATGCAGATGAATAATCTGACACCCAGTAGTAGTCTTGCTGGTGCTTTTTTTGTATTTTTATGTAAAGGACTAAGTGCATTATTTTTGCTATTATGTGCAACAGTCTACCATGTGCAATATTGTGCAGTGTTTTTACTGGTGTTGAAACATTATCATTAGGTGCAATATCTTATGTGCAGTTGTCTTACCATGTGAATACCATGTGACGTTTTCTAAATGGATGCTGAATCACTTCATTACGTGCAATATCTATTGTGCAATAGTCTTCATGTGCACTATCACTACTTGGTACTTCAAACTACCATTTGTGTCGGTAGATGTCACTCAACTGTGTTACTTATATATAGTATTTATACCCAGCATTTCTGTATATTGGATTGTGTATTTTCTTATTGAGTTATTTTCTACACATTTTTAATTTGATTTTATTTAGACTTTATTTTTTACATTGTTCTTGTCTCTGTGTCTCTGTGTGTTTTTGCAGTCATTACCTAAGCAATTTCCTAAGCAAGTTTTCTGATTCAGATTCTGATTTAAGGCATTAGTGCCTGACATTTTGGTGTGTGGTTTCCTTTGTTTTCAGAATAACTTGGATAAGTAATGTTTAAAAAACCTTATTAGTCATATTTGTTATTTTACACCCAGTAATTACTTGTACGATGTGGATTCAAATATTATAAATTATTTGTAAAAAGATATTTAGAGATGTTCAATATTTCAAGCATACTATGAGCAAAAGTGAATAAACTGATAAATAATATCTCCTGAGAGGCTCAAGTGTCTAAGCCTTCTCCCAATCATCAAGAGACTGCGAGTTTGATCTCTAGTATTGCCAAAGAAATCTGTGACCAGAGGTCCACAAATGGGTCAGGGAAAATGGCCCCCTTTCAACCCCCAACACACAGTGAGATGCTGGCCAACATAACTGTCTGTTAGTTAACCCCAGAACTGGTGAGTGGGTGGAACTGGCAAGTTATCTTTTGATCCTTGATTTCATCTCAGCTTTTGAAATATGTTTAATTCTGAATATTAATTTTAAAACTAAATTCAATACAGCTTTCTCAGTCATTTTAGAATCTTCTTGACTCATCTAAAATTTCATTATTTTTATTCACAGCTTCTTAGTGCCCTATTAACTACTTGAGTTAATTTTTAATTATCAAGTTGTAAAGGATTAGAATCTCTTTATACACCTGTCTGCAACCAGACTGATTTTATGCCATTCCATAAAGCCAACACATTTAGGGCTCAGCACCAACAACCTCACACTGAAATAACATGTGAGAATACATGTGAAACTGTTGTACTGTGGCCTACAGATTGGTGGAGTTACTTATTGGTGCCAAAATAGTTTCTGCTATCTGTGTGTTGTGCTTTAAGAATAACACAGCTCCTCTGTGTATGTGTGTGTTTCTGGTACTGAAATCCAATAACGAGAGCATCCAGGCCCTTGTGTGACCGCTATATGTTACCAATCATTGTCTATAATAAACAGCACCGCTGGGACGGAGAGCTAGATGAAGAACAAAACATCACATCAAGAACTTCACAGTAAAATAAAAAACAGCATATGTCTCACTTCTCCTTTTTTTTCATGCTGAGCGTGGTGAGTACTTTCACACCGTCACAGAGTCAGCCTGACTCTTTCATACACAAACGTACACACTCACAAAAACACAGCTGGGGATATCACCTCCAAAATAAAAGTTTTTTTTTCCCCTTGTAAGCCACACACAAAACACAGCAGTGTCTAATGCAGCATCTCTCTCATGGCCCCTCCCAGCCAATCACAGATCAGGAGTCAGAAGCTGCTCTTACTTTTACAAAGAGACAAAGCCCAGAGCCAAAAAACCCCACACATAACCCAATGTTCCTAAATCCCTCTGAGTAAAGATATGTAGAGCGAAGGCCAGTGTAAGTAAAGGAGTGTGTGTGTGTGTGTGTGTGTGTGTGTGCACGTTATTTTCAGCACACCGTTAGCTATGTGCAGGGATGCAGAGAAGCAGCTGCTAATGAGAGAGCCCAGGACAAAACAGCCAGTGTAATACGCACACTCTACTGATACAGAAGATCCAGGGCGTGTGTATGCGTGCACTCGTGTGTGTATAAGCAAAAGATCCTTACCCATAGGCCACGCCAGCTATGGTGCACTTCTTAAACTGCATCACATTGCAGGTTAGTGTTCCTGTTTTGTCTGAAAATATGTACTTCACCTGTAGGAAAGGTAACAATAAAAAAAGAGCCATCACCCCAACAGTGCCATCAGAAATATCTGAACAAATCACTCTTAAGTATTTTATATGGCTGTTTTTGTTTGTTCAGCTCTACTGAATGTAAAATGTTAGATGGTGAGAATTAAGTAAAAAGTAAGAGAATTAAGCACAAAGTAAAATACAACTTGACAGAGTGCAAATGAAATTCATGCATGATAAGCTACAGCCTTGGTAAATTGTGCTAACAACACATATGACTATTTAACAGTCGAATTATGCTTGTAAAGTACAGGGTTCAAAAGAGGAATTTCAGTGGCAAAAAGATAACAGTTCCAAGTAGTTACATTAAAATAAATAAATAAATAAATAAATAAATAAATAAATAAAAAGCTGCCCATTGTTAAAAGAAGTTTCCCCAATACGTCACGATTGCTACTTCCCACAGCAAGGTATGAACATAACATGTTATCAGCCATACTTAAAATAACTGTCTAGACTGCAGGGCAGTTTCTACCCCCAGGCTGTCAGGCTCCTCGACACCATGCTGCCCCCAGGACCCTCCCCACTTCCTCTCCCCCCCTACAAACTGTTTATACTGAACTTATACTCATGCACAGTCACTTTATCCAATATACACAGACTGAAAGTCACACACAAACCTTAAGAATCCATACTTAAGCTGCTATTTATACTTGGTTATACTGTGCATACTGGTTATACTGTCTATACTGTTTATACTGTTTGCACAATTCTTTAGAATGCACAAAACCTTAAGAATCCATACTTAAGCTGCTATTTGTACTTGGTTACACTGTTATACTGCGTATACTGGATATACTGTTTATATTGCTTATACTGTTTGCACAGTTCTTTAAGAATGCACAAACCTTTAAGTATGAACACTTAAGCTACTATTTATACTTATTTTACACTGTTATACTGTTTATACTGGTTACACTGTCTATATTGTTTATACTGGTTATACTGTCTATACTGGTTATACTGTTTGTACAATCCTCTAATACATTGCACATTTTTTCCAATCACTGCACATTTCACTTATATTTATATATAATCTACAGAGAGCTCTCCACACACACAGGACAGGTTAAACCTTAATCTTATTTTATACTTCTTTATTTGAACTGTTTTGTATTTTGCTCATGTCTTCTGTCTACTGGACTATGTGTGCACTGTGGAACCTGAACTTCAACATTTTGCCTCTCTGTATACTTTTATATGGTTGAGATGACAATATAGCTGTATAGCAATATAGCAAAAAAGTTCAGTTTGACTTTGACTTTGAACTTGGATGATCCTCCCACATTTTGTTTGATCCTCTCTCAGATATGTAAGTACGAGGGAGAGTAACACATTGCACGTTTTTGTAACTGTAGACAAAATATGTAAGGGTGGGTGATATTTCACAACACATGAACGGACAAAAAAAAGAAGCAGCAAAAGCACATAAAAAATATCAAAACTATAAATACATTTATTTATCAGTTGGCCAGTGGTTTTACAATATTCATGATCCCTGATATGCCAAGAAGAGTACTTCGGGGTATACTGTGACAATTTATCATGATAACAATAAATATCATCATATTGGCCAGCTCTAGCGATGTGGCACATAAACTACTGTGTGTTTGGACTCATACACAACATGCTTTTAAGGCAGAATGTGTTTGTGTCTAATTCTGAGTGTGTTATGCATTTATTTCTTGCGTGTGAGCATCCATATATGCAGTACCTGGCCCAGTTCTTCATTAAGGTTGGACGTTCGAGCCATGGCTGGAGTATTGGTAGCTTCATACAGCATGTCAGTGTCCTGAAATAAGTTATTTAAAAGAATGTTCACAGCAAAATGTATACAGACATATCCCTAGAAGTCAAAAACTGAAAATCTATAAATACACACAGGGGCTGCTTTATGTGCCAAGAAGGTCTTTTCCCAAATCCAATTTTGTCATCTTCAGATGAGTTATTTTAAAAATGCTTTTCTTACACCAGCTGTGGAGGTCTGTGGATTCTGTATAAAGGAGTTGGGACAAGTTGATGAAATTGAGCGTGAAAGGTGGACCTGGACGTCATGTGGTTGGAATATGGGGCTGGGGAACAGTCACACTGCGCTATATCAGTTTTTTTCTCAATTAATTCAAAAGTATTGTGATATTTGAAACACAAAATTGGTGTCAAAGATAGACCCAGACTAAAACAGATAATACATCTCTCAAGAAAATGTGTTTAGAGGAGGAATTAAAGTTCAACATTCAGGTCGGGGCTGCAAAGTACTATACCGCAATTCCTGACCAATATATTAAATAGGTGAATGTCTTGATTCATTTGAAGACCAATAGTCTTTGACACATGCGATCACTCGCAGCACACAATACAGCATTCAGTGGATGTTTGGGGACTGACGCGAGGGACAATCTTTGATTTTGATCTCCTGAGTTTGATCCCCAGAAATGCCTCAGCCATTCAAATGAGTGCAAGAGAGTCTCTGGTTGGCAAGGACAGCCTTCCTTCTACTTCTATCACTCAGCAAGATGCTAGCCAGCACAGGGGTCTGTTAGCTCACATAACATCATTTGTAGTTGGTAGTCTCCTCAGAAGGTGCTGTTCAAAGGTGTTCTAGCCTTTACTCTCTCAATATTGGTAGTACTGTGTGGCAGCTGGCAGGTGGAAATGTATATGACCACACTACGGAGAACATTGGGCAAAAAATACAGCAGTCTGGAAGCAATATGTTGCATCAATTGGTAACCAACAGAAGTGTGATTCTGCAATGCAAACTGAGTATTTCAGCACTGCAGTCTAGCAAATTCATGCCATGCACCACACACCACCTGCCTTCCAGTCTCATTAGCAGATCATGAAACCACATGGGCACCGTAATTTTTTAATCAAATATTGTCAAAATATTAAATCATAAACTCAGTTCTGTGAATCGAGCTGAAGTAATGAGTGTATCACTACACCTGAAGAAACTAATTAAGAGTACATATTCGGATAAGCTACAATGTGGCTACAATGTGTTTCAATCAAATAAGCATCATAATTATTATTGTTTGATGGTAGGATGCTAGTTAATTTAGTGCGTACACATGGGGCTCCACACTCACCCAGTTGATGAAATAGGCCTGGATGAACTTGATCACCTCCAAAGTCACCAGCAGACTAATGGGAATCAGGTTGTTGAAGAGGATGATGAAGGTGAGGAAGTTTAGGCCAAAGTTAGCCGCTCCGCCATCTGTCACAGCGCAGACAAAAAAAAGGGGTGGAGGAAAAAGAAGTATAGGAAGAAAAGAGGGGCGACAAGGAAACGGAGTCAGTACAAATGGCCAGAAAGTGTGTGTGGGAGGGGAGGGAAAAAAGCAGTAATGCAAGAAGCTCACCCCACCTAATGAGCAACGTTTCCACAACGTTCTACTTGTGCAGCAAAGAGAACGTTGTGCAAATGCTGGGCCATTAGCTGAGATTTCACATCGCTTCTATCCTACCTCTCCCATCAGCCTCTAGCCACTGGATTTATATCCCCTCCAATTAGCTCCCCCGTAATTCAGTTAGCCAAGCCACGGCCCACTTCCAAACCCAATCAGTGACGACATAGCAGCAGCCTAGGCGAAACAAGCATGATTCCAAGCAATGGCTTCCACAAAATATTGCGGTGAAAAAGACCACAACTTGTCCCACCTTAAATCCCACCATGAACAGAATGGAGACAGGAGGGTAAAGAGCAACTAAAATAACAAGAGGCTGCACAGACACGTCACAGCTCACACAGAAACTGAACGTGAGTATAATGAGCTTTATCTGTTCCAGGCCTGCTTTGCTGGAGCAGATAGGAGAGGGAGCCCTTCCCCATGACAAAATAGACACATTCAGAAATGGCCACTAGGAAAAAAAGGTGGGGGATGATGGAGACTACTGCTATGAAGGCTGACTCTGAATACAGAGGGAGGGAGAGAGGGAGAGAGAGAGAGAGAGAGAGAGAGAGAGAGAGAGAGAGAGAGAGAGATGGAGAGAGTTGGAGAGAGAGATGACTGCTAGGGGTGGGATGGAACATGATCAATTGGGATGTTTCAGTGCAAAGGAGGGGGACTCGGCCCAAAGCCCATTCTCTCTTCGTGAGGAGGGGGCAAAAAGAGAGTGGTGACATCTAGGATCCTTTCAGTGGACTGGAGACACTAAAGGTTAGAATCATACCTGAAAACATAATAATTATGACCATATAAAAGTCTAGGAATGTCCGCAACTAGGGATGTCCGCAAGGTAGAAATTAAATGAAAAAGTGCTTTTTTCACCTGTGTTGACACATCCTTCTCACTGACTGAGTTCAGATCCACAAACAAGTAATGACCAAGAGCTAGGGCACAAACTCTCCTCTGCACAATTTGAACAAGGTCGACATTGTTGAGGAAGATACAATGCAAGTTATAGTGGCCAAACATTCACTGTGAAGCTCAGAGTTCACTGTACTGCATGCTTTGACCCAAGCATGTAAACAAAAGGTCAGCATCACTGCTTCAAAAGGAGAATGCTCCTGATCAGAGGAGGTTGTGATTAGGTAATTAATAAGGGTTACATATGGAATAAATCACCACCATTTACCCCTATAAATGACCAGTCAAGACATGTCTGGAGACCCAAGTTTGCTTCTTTAGTTTTGCGATGGAATGACAAAGCTAACTAAAACATGACAGAAGCTTATATTGTGTCAATTGGTATTACACAAAAGCATTTCTAAATCATCACACATTTGCCTCAAACTGAATGTGTGGAGTTGTTAAGTTATTCCAAACAGACTTGTTTATATAGTTTCTGACACTGTACGATATAGTTATATTTAAAAATGGACAATACTACACAGCACAGCTAAAGTCTGTGAGATTAATTAACTCTATGTACTTTCTACGTACTGTCTACTTGCTATTTTTACACAATTATTTCTTGCTATCTATCTCCATCTTTGTATTCCTTTGTATGACTTAATGACCCAGTGGCAGGAATACAGTATGTTATAATACTGAATTAATTTAAACCAGAACTGTTACTACTCAACTGCACTGTATGTTGTCTCGTCCTGTAAATGATTGTACTGTTGCTCTTGTGTTTTCGGAGTCTCTTCTCTTTATTCCTGTCCTTGCCCACACTTGTGTAGCTTTGTGGTGTTCTGTTTTTGTTCTTTGTGGTGTTCTGTTTTTGTCTTTTGTGTCGCGCCATGGTCCTAGAGGGACACCGTTTCATTTCACTATGTACTGTGTATAAGGTTGAAATGACGATAAGCACCTACTTGACTCGACTTGACTTGACTTTAGGGCATTCAATGATATGCAGTCTGAACTAAAAAATGGGTGTTTTTTGGCTTCTATTACAAATCAGCTACATAAATACAAATCAGCTACATAAATACAAATCAGCTACAAATCAGGTACATAAATACAAATCAACCACAAATCAGCTACATTAAGTGCATTTCATTTTGGCCAAACCATTGCATAAAGATAAAGACTGGCACTCCTCTATGGGTGTAAAAGTTGGCCCGGAAGAGCAGCCACAAGCAGCAGCAGAGCTCTGGTTCAGACTTAGAGAGCACGAGTGCACTGCACGGTCAGCATTTTTCAAGACATACGTCAGCATTTATGACCAGTGTGCTGCAAAAAATGCTACCTGTTATTTTCGTGGTGTGGCCTTCAACGTGAAGGCCGCTGCTGCAGGTGGCAAGAATGCATACGAAATCAGTTCCGTCTCCCAGGCCTTTCTACATAAAGCAGTGTGAGTTTGTGAGGAGACTGCCTGGGAACATACATCAGGGGGCAAGACTGATGACAGGAATATCATAGGGTCAAAGTCAAATGAATAATTCATGACGAATAATTGCTCACCATGCTGATGTATGAGGTAAGCCCTCTGTGATAAATGTAGGGTAAACATCTACACTTTCAGCATTCTAGGCACTTTTCTATTACGTCTCAACTAAAACCGATTAGTGCAAAGTCTCCACAGAGGCACTTAAGGAAACAGAGAATTTGGGAATGCTTGTTTTTTGCTCCTCGCGAACGTGCTATGTTTCTTGCGGAAAAAAACCTAGGAAGCCAATAATGTAAATCTTGAGTCATGTCTCCAAAGACTTAATAAATAATAAATAATAAATAAATAATAGTTGCTGCATGAATATATAGTTATATCAATAGCACAACCTTAATGCCACCCCTCTCTTTTTCGTTCAGTTTTATGGGAGAAAAAAAAAAAAAACAGCATTAGACCGAGTCTCACTCCTTTAAAGGAATACAACCAATCTCCGAATGGAGGCTAGAATTATGACTGCACTGTTCCCTTCCAAGAAAGCTGTGATCTACGATTACTACATCATACCCAAGCTATTGAGTTGACTTCATAAAGCAAGAAAGCAAATCTGAAAGGCAAGGCGATGCTCAGGAAGCTGTGCAAAATGAGAAGACGTTTTTCTCTCTCTCACACTGCGAATGAGCAGGGAACAGAGCAGGTCATAACACGAGCCGCAGTCGATTTGGACACAAACAGTCTTTCTTATCAAGGCCCAAAGAAATAAAGAGTAATGAATATGGTGACGCGTTAACCAATTTGTCAAAGGCTGATAGCGTGCAGAAGTGCCAATTCTTTGTTCATACTTAGAATGGCTTCTTAGAGTGACTTCTATATTCTTTTAGTTCTTTAACCAAAAGAATGAGCCATCTGTCATCAATCACTGAAACTGGAGCTCACCCCACTGTCTTTCAAAACCTAAAATGTGACAATTTGTACTTGCACAGCTCCCAGACTGGAACATTTCTAACAGGTCGGTCAGCAGCGGTGAAACAAAAGACAGCCCGGTACACAGCAGGAGCAGCAGCAGCTGGAGGAAGAGGAGGAAGAGCAGGACGAGGCATTTAGAAAATGTCACTGCTCGTCCCTCAGGCTCTTCTGCGAAGTAGGAAAAGATGTATCATGACTACTCTTACAAAAGGCCCTGTAAGTGCTGCTTACTGCTCTGCCTCAGACTGTGTGTGTGAAAGAGAAAGAGTGTGTGTGTGAGAGTGCAAGACAGAAACAGAGAGAGAGAGAAATCAAAAAAGAAAGAAAGAAAGAAAGAAACAAGGAAAGAAAAGAAAGAAAGAAAAAAAGAAAGAAAGGGATAGGTGAGAAAAAGAAAGAAAGAAAAATAAAGAAAGAAAAAAGGGGGGAACAGAAGGACAGACAGAGAAAGAGAGAGGAGAGAGAGAGAGAGATAAGGTACAGATGACAGATGAGGAAATAAATAATAAAAAAAGCGAGAGAGTGAGTGAGAATAAAAAGTAAAAAAGGCAGAGGGCAAATACTTGCAAAGAGCTTAACGCGTCACCAGGATAGTGAAAAAGGGGTAAACATGGCTCAGATCAGGCACTACGAGGGTCTATACAGTCACAGAGCTGGAGGGCAAAAACCTATCACTGGATCCCTGGTGTGTGCCGTCTTCTGCAATCACCCTCACAAAGTAGGGCAACCGCATAACGGCCTGGGTTTGCTCAGCAAAGTCTGAGCCTCAGCTAGGGATTAGTAAGGAGGGCTGATTCACGCATGGCCAGGGCTTTTAAATGGTTGTTACCTGGAGCTGTTAAAAAAGAAAAAAAAAAAACGACAACAACAAAGAAAAAACAAAACAAACCAAACAGAACATTAGAAAGGAAACAGATAACGAAAAACTTCAGCAGCGCTGCGATACTCAACCATTTCCACATCCAAAACATGTGTGTATGCATGTCAACAAGTTTTTTTTATCTTACAGGGAAATATGCTATTTCCCTTTTTTCTACAGACAAATATTCACTTGTGTTGCCAATGCATATTTGTTTACATATAGCCAACACAAAGAAAACACTGACAACAATGCAAGTAAATAAAAGGCAACAAATGAACAAGCAGACAGAGACAGGTAGGTGGTACAACATGAAGAAAATGACCAATAGGACCCTTACAGTTGAGGTCCATGTACCAGGCGTCATTGCCATACTGGTACTTCCAGATGGTCTGCCCAATAGAGCACACCAGTGAGATCGCCAGCAGGCATCCAAACAGAACCAGGATCTGAAAGTTAGTGATGCGCTCCACGTTGGACAGCTTCAGAGGAGGCCGCGTGGAGTTCTGCAGATAAAGCACATAAAGCAACAAACACACAGTGCATGAGTACCGTGGACATCACTGTATACAGTACTCAGAAGTTACAGCTATCGACAATAACAAAAATATGTTTAATATTATTTCTCATTTGTGGCTCTTTGAAACAAACAGATAAATTCTGTCAAATGCACAGATTCTAAACTTTCAACAACTACAACTAGGAGATGACTGTGTGTATGTATAAATGTATGATACCTACACTCATCACTGACTCTATATGTGGTATTAAAGCATTAAGCTGAAAGAGGCTATGGTACAGTGATTTTATCACAGGTAAAAGGTATTTTTAACAACAACATGAAGCATGAAAAAATCTCTAACACAACCTGTCGTTAGCTTATTGCTTTAGTCAAATGTTGTAATGCAGACAGAGGTATACATATATCAAACACTTTACCATGGTTTCAAACGCAGCTCAGTCAATCAGTTTTTCGGGCAGGTACTATTTATTTTATGAATATTATTTACACCAAACAGCTTAAACATTAAAGCACCAGTTTAATACTGTGTAGGTCCCCCCTCGTGCCACCAGAACAGCTTTGACTTGTCGACTCCACAAGACCTTTGAAAGTGTGCTGTAGTTTCTGGCACCAAGACATTAGCAGAAGATCTTTTAAATCATGTAAGCTGGGAGGGGGGGCCTCCATTAATTGTAATACCTTGTCCAGCACATCCTACAGATGCTCGGCTGGATTAAGATCTGGGGAATTTGGAGGCCAAGTCAATATCTCAAACTCTTTGTCATGTTCCTCAAACCATTCCTGAACAGTTTTTGAAGTGTGGCAGGATGCATTACACTGCTGAAAGAGGTCAATTGCTATCATGAAATACTGTTGCCATGAAAATGTATACTTTGTCTGCAACAATGTTTAGATATGTGTTACTACACAAAGTCCAAAATTTTCCAGCAGAACACTGCCTCCTCCAGCGTGCCTTATTCCTAAATAGTGCATCCTGGTGCCATGTCTTCCCAAGGTGAGAGTCACATACGCACCCAGGTGTCCACGTGATATAAAAGAAAACGTGATTCATCAGACTAGGCCATCTTCTACCAATACACCATGATCCGGCTCTGAAGCTCATGTGTCCATTGTAGACACTTTCAGCGGTAGACATGGGTCAGCATGAGCACTATGACTGCTCTGTGACTATGCAGGTACATACACAGCAAGTTTCGATGCACAGTGTGTTATGACACCTATCATAGCCAGCATTAACTTTTTAACAATTTGTGCTATAGTAGCTCTTCTGTGAAATCCTGCGCTCCCCATGTTCATCAGTGAGACTTGGGAGACAATGACCCTTTCACAGGTTCACCGGTTGCCCTTCTTTGGACCACCCAAGTACTAGCCACAACATACTGGGACCACCCCACAAGACCTGCCCTTTGGAGATGCTCAGCCATCTAGCTATCATGATGTGGACCTTGTCAAAGTCATTCAAATCCTTATGCATGATCATTTTTCCTGCTTCTGACACATCAAATCCAAGAACTGACTTTTCACTTGCTGCTTATAATATCCCGCCTCTTGACAGGTACCACTGTAATGAAATAATCAATGGTATTCACTTTTCCTGTCAGTGGTTTTATTGTTATGGCTGACTGGTTGCTTTCATTGAAGCTTTTATCTACAGATACAGTTATAACAAAATGCTCTCTAAAAACAAATAATCTTTCTTTGGGAACCAGGAGTCAAATAAGACAAATGTGATTAAACATAATTAACTATACAAAATAATGTGCTTAATCAAACTAATTATTTTGTTAATTTACCCATTCTGGAAATTACATTTAAATACACTAGTAATGATAAGTAGGCTTTTAAGTAGACTTCAGTTGTATACAAGTATGTGAGGGAAAACTTAAGCACTTCCTGCTTTAGTGTCTGCAGGCATTAGTTTCAACTGTCTCTAAGAACTGGCTTAACTCAAGCTGTCTCTTCAGCTGTTTGTGGAGTATATCTGAGTTACTTAAGAAAATCATGCTTCTTCAGGTGCTGTAACTGTACTGCAGAGAAAGTGCTTAACTGTAGCTCTTTTGAAGATTAGGTAGCTCACCTGCATAAGCTTAGTGTCGTGTCCTGTGTAGACCACAATGCCGTGCACCCACTGTGTGTTCCTCAGCTGGGCTCCTCTCAGCAGGATCTGATCTGGACCCAGTGGCACTGTGCTGGATTAGAAAATACATTGAAAACATATAACCCTGTAATACTGTAATAGGTCAACGACTGTAGAGAACATCAGCAGAAGGATAATGGGCAAGTGGCAGATGATCAGTCTTAACCTGACACGCTACATTTGGACAAATATGTGACAATCCTGATTCTGTGCTAACACTACCATGTAAAACTAGGGAGGATAAAGCCTAAATCAGAGTCACTCAAGTGATTTAAAACCAGAGGCATTCTCGCGCACAGCTTCTGGGTACAGCACCAAAATTCACTGCACAAGGATGCAATAACTCATGCTGGAATATTACATAATGTCAGCAAAAAAAAAACAAGCAAGCTACTGTATAAGTGTCATAAGTGTACAAAGAAAGTACAGACGGTGCTTTTGGTTTTGACATTCAATCATAAAAAATAAAAATAAGTTGCTGTGCTCTTCTCTAAACAAATGCCTAGAAAAAATGCCTGCAGCTGTTTAAACGATAAATTCATTTATTAAATGTATTATTTTTTTAAATTTCTAAAACTATTTCTAAAAAATTTCTAAACTATTTTAACACTGAATCAATCTGACTTCCTTTTTAGTGATTCAAGTACACGACATGTCTGTAGACAACTCCCATCACTAAATTTCTTCTAAAATCAGGGGTGTTTATGTCTGCACTTTACACAAGATGCTAAAAAACTGCTGTTGAGGATTTTATTGAAATAAGCCTTGAGATCATCAGTGTGGTCAGGTAATAGGCATGTCACAGTTGTTTCATAAATGCCTGAACATACTAACTCAAGCAAAATCATTATTGAAGCTGATGGCATTATTGAAGCAAGACAGCTGCTCTAGAGTATCCCACTGTAATCTATGGAGATTAACTCCTATAATTTCCACCTTACGGTAGCTAATTATAGGTGGTGCTGTACATATATATTATAAAGACACTGTGATATTTCATGACCTCACCTGTGTCCATCAAGTCGGATGTTGCCTACGAACTCATAGAGGTGTCTGTTGGGGCTCTCACACTCCATACGACCAGACAGACGCATCAGACTGTCAATGTCCTTTATTTCAGATGTGATCTGGAGGCCCTAGAAGCAGTACAAATCTATTATTTAACATAAAATAACAGGATACAGTATTTTATTCACAATTTATTTATTCAAGATACAATTTGTTGTTGGAAAAAAAATACTCACTTGTCTGATTTTTAAATTTGTTTCTCCATCCAGATTTGAGGTTTCTATGTAACACATTCCTTGAGGTTCACTAATATGGAATAAATGGCATATTAACAAAAACGCTCCATGTTCATGAGAATAAATGATCATACTATATGATTTAGTGTCAGTAAAATCATTTTATGCTTTATAGTACAACTAGCATGATCAAGTAATAGCATCCAATCACATGGATGTCACAAATGCTGTGATATACAGCACAAATGAATAAGCCCATAGAGAAAGGACAATTTAATGTAGTACAATTGGTCTTGTTCAAACAGTTAAATACAAGCCTAACAACCAAAGATGTCACTGTTGATGCGTAACACAAAGCTTCTTACTGCTCATTCTACTCATGGCAACCCCATAGGACTGCACTATCTACAGTCGGCCGAGTCAGCTTACTTCTGGTCTCCACTATGAATGCATAGTCCTAACAGGATTCCATAGATCTGAGGCCAATTTACAAAAAAAAACTGCAGAGTGCTGACATCTTTGTTTATTGTAATGCCTTGTATTGGGCTGTTTTTTTTCTGACATGCAACAAAGGAGGATGCAGCACAGCACACAGATGGGGAGTTGAAAGTGAATGCAAAAGCAGGGCAGAAACCATGGAGGAACCAAACTGCTCATTTCTCTGATTAACAGTCCCTCTGACAATCTCACTCCACTAAAACAGCATTCAGTGACTTTCCTCAGCTTTGGTCTGATGAAACAAAGAGGATACTAATGACATTGACAAACACTGGATCTTCCTCATAAAACACTTTTTATAGCTTGTGGAAGCTCTTCTTCACAAAACTTGCTTTTGTGGGACTACAGCAATGTCAATTACAGATCACACATAAATAAAAGACTAGACTGTTAGCATAAATAAAGCTGCCCATTGTGCTAATTTAGCATGCATGCAGTGTGTCATATCAAAAACAGTGCTCCAGCTGAAGCCATGCATTGACCAAGTGCTCACGCCATTTGCAGCCATTCTTCTCCAGCTGTTTCAGTGAAGCGCTCTGTACTAAAGAGGCTTGAACATATAACACGCATAAGCACACAATGAGCTGAGAAAAGAGGTGGTCCTGAAAAACACTGCTGAAGCAAACATAATGTAACTGTTTTCAGTTATGTCTAGATTTTACAGGATCTAGATTTAACCTTGAATTTACCAGTAGCATGTCTTTGTAAACTATCCTATCCATGGTCCATAAACGCATAATTTCATGGCAACTGTTGTGAGGTTGGGCAAGCTTTACAAAAACCGCCCACAACTGTAGCCACAGTTTACTATTCATGAACTGTTTTTGCATGTGTATGAAAAGACACACTGATAGATTAGACGCTGTTTTTGAAGTGTAATGGAGCTACCGTGAGCATGGTGGCAAATTTGTTGTCGTCGTTTCCAGCTTGTCATTTAAACAGTGACAGATCATCAACGGTGGCAAAGGCATACAAGCAAATGAAGCACAAAGCCGAGTCAAAACAACAGCGTCCCTCCACCTGTGCACTGCTCACCACCCACCCCTCACTCATGCAGCCCAGTGCTGTTTCTGACCTGGAGGACAGTAAGATGAGGTCGGCCGGGAGGTGATCTCCATTGGAGGCTCGGACTACCTCGCCTACCGCCACCTTAAAATTACCCAGCAGTCCCAACGCACAGAGGCGAGGGTGTAGCGAAGGTGGAGGAGTTGATCAAACACAGAGGGAGAGGGGGAAGAATGGAGGGAGGGTAATTGTTGGAAATCAAAAACGGAAGAGGAAAAAGATGGACCAAAGGGGAAGAGCACGCAGACCCAAACAAGAAAGAGAGACACACAGAAACAAACACACACACGTTTAATTTCTACACAGGAAGAGACACAATGTCAGACCCCATGTTCAATACTCAAAAACCATCTGTGCCAGGCCAAACGATTCATTTTATGTAGCTACTGAAATAAAGAAAATTCGTTTAATATGAAGCTATTATTGCACTGGAGCTGGAAACAAAGACTAACTTGACGAGATTTACACCTGCTTGGCAGATGGATTGTGAGACTGAAAAGGAGAAACTCAGAACACAGACACGACCTGAGAGTATTAATCAGTGTCAGAACACCTCCTGAAAGAAGTGAGGCTTTAAACAGTGCAGTCACTTTCTCAAACAAACAAACTGCAATTCTTGAAACACTGAACCATTATTAATAATACTAAGAACAATGTTACATCATTGTTCTTAGTACTACAGTGGTGTTGTATGTTGTATGTTG
>JBBPCZ010000034.1:8828642-8844329 GCA_037974445.1 Brycinus macrolepidotus
CCAAATCAGACAAATATGGAGGGGAGAGGTGGTGAATGGCCTTAAATGTGTACAGAAGAATTTTGAAATTGATGCGAAGTTTAACCGGGAGCCAATGAAGCTGTTGAAGAACGGGAGTGATGTGATGGATGGAAGGGGTCCTGTATAGTTGTCCAGACTTTATTCTGGCACCCTCACTGCCCAAGGCATGCTGTCAAGGGCTGCACGGTTGCTAAAGGCAAAGAGATGCTGGTTCAGAAAGAAACAAATGAATTCCGGTTGATAAGTTAGACGCCGTAGCTGCCCCCAGTGTGAATGCAGGGTAAGAAAGCATCTGAAGTGTGCAAATAAACACTAGTGTGCTCCCTAATGCCCTTTAGTGCCAGTAAAACATGACCTAACAGTTCCATCCTGTCTATCAAAGGAGACTAAAAAGCGCTGTGCTGGCCAATCTGAACACAGGATCCGGGGCAGAGCTATCGAATACCCGTCCGCAGGGATCCGGAACAGAGAAAGGCTCGACTATGGGTCAATGCACTGCTGAGAATCCTCAGAAGTCAGCAGCTTCACCCTAAACACACTCTTCTATGGCAATTTTACAAGAACCTCGAATGCATTTACAACACTAATGAGATAAAAATCGACATGCAAACATAAAAAAGGGCCCTTGGTAATTTCCTGCAGTCCTTTTGATCATCTCACTGCAGTCCACATACCTGCCTTCAAGCAGATCAAAAAGATCAAAACCAGTAGTAGAAAAGGCCCAGCGTGCACAGTAAACTTCTGAATCAAATTCAGACCTCATTAAGCATCATAATAAAATGTAATTGATTAATTATTTTAATCTAAGTCACAATCAAAAAAGAATCCTATTAATATCCTGGTTACCTGAAGGGGAGATTAAATTTTTTCAAAAAAAATTCAAATCCTCTTTTAGACACTTGGTTTAAGCAAAATTAATAAAAAATAATGAGAGATGTGGAAAACAATACCCAGTCTAAAGATCATATCCTGCATATAAATAAGAAAAGCCCTATGGCAATTTAAACACAATTCCTCTTAAGTATATAAACTAATGGTGCATTGTTGGTGTGTTTATTTAGAAGAGAAGAGGATGTCTCACCAGATCTTCTATCACCTCCTTCACTGCTGCCACCACAAGAATGAAGAGCAGGGGGACCAGTGTTGTCCATCGTCCCGTTGGAGAGACATCCGGAATTTGCTACAACACACATACATGAATATCATTATATTCATATACCAGTGGTTCCCAAACAAGTCCACAGTCAAAAATTTTGCTCTAACCCAGCTCCCAACACATTTTACCAAGCTTAGTAACTGCTTAGTTTAGGTATGTAAGGCACTGGGATAGAGCAAATACATGGGTCTGAGTGCAATATAAGAGTGTTTTCACATATAGTCCTCTTTAAAGGAAATGAACTCAGTCTTCTAGAAGTGGTCCAAAAAGTGGACCAACAGAAAGGGAACTCAGTTCTTTTTATGTTCACAGTGTGAGTTCATTTGAAAGGGGACTCGGTTCTCTTTCTAGTCCACTTTAGCTCAGATGGGGCCTCAGTTCTTTTTCTGTTCATACTTTACTTCCTCGTCCAACCTGCCGCCGTTTGTTTCTTCATGTAAATGGTTAAAAGCTCTACCAAACTTCTACATTTTCCACTAAGATATATGCTACTACTTTTCTTCACTGAAACTGATGGAGAGCAAGACTGCTTTGAGGCTATGCAACTTAGTAGAGAAACTTGATCTTGACAAGAATCTCTAGGTCCCATTTATGTATGTATGTATGTATGTATGTATGTATGTATGTATTTATTTATTTAATTTTTGTTTATTATTATCATTTATTTGTTTGCATTTATTAGTTTATTGTCTGTTGTCTGTCATCTCATTTTTGCTTGTGCAAAGCGTAATTGAAATTGTAATGGAGTTGTACCATGGCATGTTTGTCCATTTTTGTCCGCAAAAAATGCTGACTAATCGATCTGAGTTCGCTTTAAAGGATGAAAAGTGTGAAAACTCCCTAAGGCTGTATCAAAGTTTGTAGCCAAGGACAGAAGAACGACCCAACATGATGTTACCTATAGATGTCCATTCCACATACAAACATCCATCTATGAAATCTGTTATGAATTTCTGATCTTCAGGGACTCGGAGGGGAATGACAGATTGTGCCCTTCATGATGGATACCTTCCTCCCCAGGGAGCAGCACAAAACTCCCATGCTTCTCCTGGAGGCTGTGCACATGTGTGTATGTGCATTTGTGTATGTGTTTGTGTGTGATCTGTCAACAGGAGGTGAGAATAATGCCCCGAGGGCAGACCATTAACCACTAAACTGACAGGCGGAAGTGGAGATGTGTGAGCAGGAGTCAGCAACTGAGCACACAGAACATCACTCTTCTGCAGCACTCAACTTTACTGCTGTGGATTCTTCTACAGACTGCTTCACAAACAGCTCTGCTGTAGATGGCTATAATGTTCTGCAGACTACTCTAATGCGTCTACAGACTGCTTGGTAGACTAATCAGTAATGCCGTTCAACTGAACTGAATCCTGTAGGAACCAACACATATACACATTTTGTAGAAATCAAATTAGGTTAAATTTTTATATTTGGGTGTCTCAAAGCTGGTCTAGCAACTTTAACAAATTTTAGCTGCATTCAGCCTTGATTTTATTTCAATCTCTGTTTTATCCATCATCCTAAGGGTGAGTGATATGGCAAAAATATAACATCACAATACCTCAAAACAATTTGTCAACACATGATGTGCATCACATCAGTTTGATAAGAACCAGACTAAAAAAGAAACAGTGGTGCCATATTTAAAAAAAAAAAAAAACACTATCAAAAACTATGAATACAACAATGTTTGCACTGCACTAAATCCATTTTACAGCTCTCAGTAAGTCATACTATGCCTTACCACAGTGACAAGTACACTCTACCTTAAAGGGTGGTGGTGGCCTAGTGGGTAGGATACTTGCCTCTAGACCAAGAGGCAAGTATCCTTCAGCATACCACCACTGGGTTCCTGAGCAAGACCCTTCACCCCAAGTTGCTCCAGGGAAACTGTCCCTTGTAGTTAGGGAACGGAAGTCGCTTTGGATCAAAGCATCTGCTAAATGCCGTAAATGTTAAAGAAGAGCTGGATGTGGGTTGAGGGAAGCTTTGGGGATGCATTTACTGGGTTAACTACTGATTTCAAACGTTTGTTATAAGTGTTAGTCTCACAGCTCCAGTGCTAAACTAAATGAAGCGAAAATTAGACTCAAACTATGTCATGTCTGATCGACTGCATCTGGGGATTTTTTTTTTCCCCCTGAATTTTTTTAAAATTGAATTCTGGAAGTGAATGTTCCTGGGCCACAGTCGGGTTTGGATTAAAATGTCAGGGCTTGTCAGCTCCAGAGTAGACTGTTCAAAAGTTCTACAGACTGCTCTAATGTGCTACAGTCCACACAGACTCATCAGCTATGGTGTTCAACTGAACTTTTAGGTCTATGAAGCAAACAGGAGGCACTCAGTCAAAAGAAACAAATAACAGAAGGCCGACATATAACTGTGATCTCACTTATACAAGTGGAACCACTTTTCTATTATCAACCAGGCTGTAGCTGAACCAACTCTGTTCTGTAACAGAGAATATGAGTGTAACCGTAATGAACACTGAAATATGCACCCCTGATGTACATGGAAAGACAGAAAGACGGCTGATAGCATCAGTTGAGAGCATGGGCAGCAGTGGCTTGTGTCTGTGGGAAGACATTCAATAGCAGGCAGGAAACAGAATCCCCTTCAATCTGGAGTTAACTTACACTGCTTTCTTACATCACACAGCAGTGACAGCACAGCACTGCTGGCCAGCAAACCACATTGGATCGAATCAGGGTGTTTTTCCAGTGTGATGTATCAAAATATCAAAGCACTTAAAATAAAACTCTATCGACTCGGCTTTCCATTTGCAATCATGGATTGCACGGGTTTTACCCATGCAGTAAGCCACACCTTTCCTGCAGTAGAGTCATCTCTGTGCCCGCGTTGCTATCCTCAACAGCATGTCTGCTCATTCAAGGTCACTGTGCTGACAGCTGCGTAATGAAGACACAGACCACCTGCGCTTCAAAGCCCTCTCTCCCCTTTTTTCTCCCCTCTCTCTCTTTCTACCAAGGTCATCAGTTCAAGTAAGCAAATGTACACTCAAAGCTCATATCTGACAGCATGTTAACTAAAAGCACTTCGGCCCTGTCATCGCCTGTTTCATAACCAATAACCAATATTATTCTTTATGTTTTGCAGACACGTGCTGATTTTATTTATGGACATACACGCATCTATATTTTTACATTAGCAGAAGATCCTGTAAGGTATGAGTTGGGACCTCCTTGAATCAGACAAGTTTGTCAAACACATACCTCAGATGCTTGATCGGATTAAGATCTGGGGAATTTAGAGGCATGTCAACACGCTGAACTCTGTGATCTTCAAACCCTTCTTGAACAGTTTTTGTAGTGTGCAAGATGCGTTAACCTGCCACAGTTTGTGCTATAGTAGCTGGAGTTGTGCTACAGTACTTGTGACTTGTTGCTGCCTAATTGTAACAAGATACTCAATGTTACTCACTTCACCCATCAGAGGTTTTAACGTTGTGGCTGACTGGTTTGTGTTGTATGTGTGTGTGTGTGTGTTTGTGTGTAAATCACAATTAGTACATTATACTACAACCTTACTATTGTACTTCAGGCTATAATAGGGCTTTCATTCATTCATTCATTTTCTGTAACCACTTAATCCTTACCAGGGTCGCAGGTACCCGGAGCCTATCCCAGGGTCTACGCGCATGAGGCAGGGATTCACCTTGGGCGGGGCGCTAGCCCACCGCAGGGCGTACATACAAAAACAATTCACTCACACACTCACACCTACGGTCAATTTAGAATCCCCAATTCACCTGACGCGCATGTCTTTGGACTGTGGGAGAAACCAGAGACCCATGCCACCACGAGGAGAACATGCAAACTCCTCACACACAAGGCCAGGACCCGGATTCAAACCCCCAACCATGGATGTGTGAGGCAACAGTGCTTAACAGGGCTTTCAAAAATGTGTAATGTTTAACCTAGTAAAAATAAGTTCTTTACACTACAAATTAAACTACAATTCACATTAAATTTGTGTAAAAGATGACTCCCAGGAAGTCTGCTGGGGTTATCTAAAGTTCATCACAGTCATTACAGTAAACTGAGCCAGACAGATGTGTATCTTTAGCTGTGAGAGCTGATGGTGGATCTGGCACTGTCTCTTACCTGCAGCAGGGCTATGAACAGGAAGAAGGAGTTGGCCGCTCTTCTGAACTGAGAGTAAAGGAACCGTGGCAGAAAGGTCAGCACGTTGTACTTCGCCGTGCTGGGAAGAGAACAAACGAAGAGGAGAATAAGGTTACAGTATCAGGTATTACGAGACTGTCGTGACTACATAATTGCCTCAAGTTGTCTTAGCCCAATTCCACCAGATCCCACCCATGTCTCATGTTCAAGTTTCAAAACCCCACTGATGCCCACCTAACCCCACCATATCAACCCAGGCCTCAGTTTCAGACATATTACACCTGACACTGCTGCAAAAGAACAACACTGTAGTAATGACTGTGCATCGCTGTGCAATTTCCTTTGTAGATTTTATTAGCCAGTAGATTACATATTCTCACACATTTGTACATTTCTTTGCATCTGGGTCTGTTTTTGCAAAAGCATCATTTTAAAAAGCAACAGCCTAGAGAGACATAAAGAAAACACAAGCAAGTGTGAGAGTGTGTGAGATAGAAAGAGATATGAAGAAAAACATTGAGCTATGGCGGCAGCCCCTTTGCGGAGTCTCAGAATCAGAGTCTTGTCTGATTTACACCCACATTAGGGCGCAGGCTGATAGCACAGGCACTTTGGGGTGATATATATACACATATGCCTCACTCTATACACCCAACCCCCACAGGACTCTGAAATAAACCACATAACAGCCCTTCATCACCTAATCATCTTTATCACAGCTGTCGACAGCATCATTCACGTTCTGATTTGTTGTTGGTGTTGTTAACACAAGGGGTTAAGAACTGGAAAATTCCATATAACATAATTTTTGTTCCCAATTAAACCCAAGGTGTTGTTCATTGGCCTGGCTTTATTACCATTGCTACTGGTACCATGGATTTATCACTGATGACCACTAATGATTCTAAAACAGCTAATCATACTTGAGCAGTGGGAAGACCAGTAATCATACACAAATAAAGATACTTTGCTCTTTTATTTGCTCTTTTATCAAACTGCAGCTTACAATAACAACACCTACACCAAACATGGAAGAGTCTAAAGCAGAAAGTTTCATATCTGATGTGCTGAAATGCACCTGATGTGCTACTATCGATTGGCTTTTTAATACAGCAAAAAAAAGAAAAAAAAAGAATACACCTGCTCTGTACTGCCACGATTTCTTTTTCAGTGTGCTGGATGTATCTCTGAACAAGCATCCTAATGTAAGTCTAATTTAATAGTTAATCATATAATGTGTATAACCCTCTGATGAACATCTGAACATAACATAAAGGCTGTACATATTGAAGGAATTAACTCAAAAGCGGTTCTATATTTACATCATTTTGGCAGACGGTTTTATCCAAAGCAACTTACAGTTTTTGAGTATCACATATATAGGCAAACGCAGAGTTAGGAGTTTTGCCCAGGGACTCTTATTGGTGTAATGTGACGAGTCACCCAGGGTGGGAATTGAACCCGACTCTCCTCCGTGGAAGGCAGTGATGCTATCCACTACACGAACAAATAGTAATTCTTAGAAGGCTTTGAGTATTCATTGTTCTATGTAAACAACCTTTACTAAATGACGACTGAACCCTTTTAAGGTTGTAGTTCAGGATGTGCTGCAAATGTACAATGGAGTCAGTCACCATGTACAGAATTTTTGTCCCACAATAGAAGCGAATGGCCAGTTATTTCCGCAACCACTTCATGACTGCTCATACCATTAGGTTAAGCTCCAGTTCTCTTTTATTAGGGTGATCATGCAACACAAAAGGCGGAGACATGTTTATAGTCCTGAGTTGAGATTAAGTCTTATAGAGGTAAAACTCTCTGAGCTGTGCTGGCGGTGAGACAGGGCTCTGTCCTTGATATAACTGACCGCATACTTCAAGTGGAGCAGATGGAAGTTAAGCTAAAAACTGCTGGAATATTCTTTTAATAGTTACACAGAAAAGGTCAGTGAAAGGTGCACACACACATAGACACGTAGGCACAGGCAGAAACACACACGTGCAGGCACATACGCTCTCGCAACTGTGGAGTAGAGACAGACAGTTGGTGAAAAGTGATAGCACCTCTCTTATTGTGAGTGTGCTTCACTGATCTGTCTTTCAGAGATCACTATCAGAGAATAGCACACTGCAGCCAATTAGCAGCACAATGTGAGATGGAAAGTTCTGGCAGGAGCTTGCCTTACTCCCATCTCTCTCCCCTTTATCTGCCTTTTTTCCAGCATCTGAGCAGCAGAGTAGTGCACAGTGTATCTGTAAGCTCCTTCAACTCACACACACTCTTTTTCTTCTTCTCACTTTCTCCCTCCTTTGCTCACATTTTTCTAGCTTAAAGTGATTAGTTGTTTACACTGAGTGCCGTATGGCAGTTCTGCCAAGGCAGTGGGACTCACTACAGTCAGCCTGATCTTAACACTAACTCCAGATCAGTCTGCCCCTCTTCCATCCAACACACTGACCGTCCCAAGAGCTGTTTCGATTAAACTCGGTTATTCATTAAAAAGTACCTTCATAATGAGTCAGCAAGGATTTTGAAATTTCCCTGCTCTCTCTTACATTTTTGCCACATACTGTTTTCATTTACGTTTTTGTAACAGCTGTCTTTTGAATTAGAGTATGTTAGTGGAAAAATACAAAGCTTTAAGCCATTACATGTTTAAAACTGTTCTTCAGCCACTTTAAACTAACCACATCAAAGAGTAAGAGGTCACTGGTGAAACTTCCCTGCTAAGCTCATTCATGCCTGAACCTGTGCTTTTCACCAGCCCTCCAGGACTGAGGTCGAGGAGTCCTGGCTAAGGAGTGTTTTCAGCCCAATGCTGTCTTTTAATTGAGCTGCAATACAGCGTGCCAATCAGAAAATAGATCATTTACGTATATCTGCATTTAAGAAACAGCCTGTTTAATTCTAAGGAATAGACAGAGGTTGTAAAAGGGTATGAACGAATGTAAGAATGAACTAGAATAATATTTTGAATGAATGAATGATATTTGAATGATATTTTTGGGACACAAACCCTCACAAATATCATGGAAATTTGAAACAGAAGGAACATACAGAATACAGAACCTTTAAAACCCCCTGCACAATTCAGTGTCTTACGTGATTAAAGACTGGCCAAAATAATTTTCCTTTTTCTTAATTCATCCAAACACCCAGTAACACTCACCTGGAGCTGTGATTAGTCACCCTATCAAAAAAAACTGATTGGTAAGAGGTTCAGCTGCATGTTGCATGTTCTGCAATATCAGTACTGCAGAGACCAATATTGTAATAACGACAAACAATATATTGTGCAGCCCTAGGCTGTTTAAACCTTGCATATGTTTTTTGTGTTTTCTTCACAAACAATGAGGATAAACAAGGAAGAGCAAAATTAGGACAAGTAAAGCTGGAGTTTTCCTCAAACCATGTGCCTTCTTGAGCTCTGGTCTATTGAAAGTATTTAAGCCAGGCTTGTCCATTCATGTTGTAACAGGATAAAAAAAGAATCTTTGGAACTAAAACAGAAACAACACATGTTTTGATGTGCTTTTTAAATGGGAAAGTAAAGTTGGATCACTTCTGGACACATTTTCACTGTTTAGTGTATCTAAAATTTCTAATTTAGCCCAAGTATGTTTGCATAAAATCCAGATATGAAACACATATGAATGCATGGTGTAAACAGCCTCACAGAACATACCACATCTTCATATTTAACCTATGCTGACTGAAGGGTTTTCATGTTTCTGTCAGGGTTAGAACAGCAGTTATCTGTGTAATGAAGTGTGGCCAAAATATCAGTAGAGAATGATCTCATTTCAAAGCATTCTTACACATGCATGTAAAACATGAGAAGGTTCTCACAGTGTGGGTTGTCATGAGTGGTATAACTTAACAAGCTTAAATGCTGGTCATTTTGCGTCCACAGAGATTATTTACAAGTGCTGCATTATTTAAAGGAGTGAAAGCTTCCTCACGTCTGCTCCTCAAGTGCACGTACAATTCAGAGTGATATGTAACCTTGAGAGTCTCTGTGCACATATGTGTGGGGGTGTTTAGTGTGAGAGACTCAAGCAAGTTTTGTGGTCTGCAAGTTTACACCTTGCAAAAGAACTTCAAGAGAGCTGCTGTCCGTGTTTGGTGTGAGAATGTGTGCTTAGAGTGTCACGACTGTAGAGTTTTTCTACTACCATCAGTCTTTGTGCAAAGCACTTTGGTCAGCACTCTGTGGGCAGCAGCTTGGCCTGGACACTACACTAGGGAAGGTCCAAGACCCCGACAGCCTCTCCAGCTCACATTAGCATTCCAATGAGATCCAGCCTGACAAGCAACCAGATGACCACAGCATATCTAACACACAAACACACACACTGAACACAAACTTGCACCAATGCGACTGATCATACAGATCATACCATCTTACTGGAACTGTTTTGGAATCTGTGTAACATAGGAGTGGGAGACATGACTAACACAGTTTAATTAATCAATTAATGTTCTTCTTAATTAATATCTTAAGAAGGCAGTGGTAAGTAGGTTATTTGAACTTGAGCTGTCAGTCATACGTTGGTAGCTAATGATTATCTGTAGCTAAGCTGCAAGATAGCTAATCAGCCATACAATGAAAAACACACAATTAGACTGTTAATTGCAGTTATTTAAATGGCAATTAATTATAAGATAAAATTTCATAATCAAGACAAGCCTGGAATAAAAACATATGAATAAAAAAAACATGATATTTGTGATCTTAAAGCTCATACCACAAGGCTCCTGGGGTTTTCTTTCTGTTTCAACTTCCAAGCTCAGAAAAAAACAAAATATACGGGAGAGGAAGAATGTGATTGCAAATTATTACGTTTACGTTTACGTTTATGTTTACGGCATTTAGCAGACGCTCTTATCCAGAGCGACGTACATCAGTGCTTGTAGTCGACATCTGTTCACATCTACGGCTGTGGTTTGGTTACAGTAGAGCAGCACAGCAATTATGTAAAAAAATATCTTTTCATTAACCAATTTCTGTTTTTGTACAGGCAATTAACTGCAGTGTAAAGTGTGTCATTACTGAGCAACCTAAACTCAGAGGAATGGTATAGATATTGTGAAAAAATGCCTGTTATCACAAATAACATGAGAAACAAATCAAATTGCGCCTTTGTAACTACTTGCTGTATAGTGACATTTATCATGAAATTCTTATATTTTAACCAATTTGCCAATCTCTATGAGGGCCTGTCTTACAGTGGCAATGTGCTGGTTGTACAAAACATACACACAAAAAAATAAAAAAAGAATGTCCCCTGAGGCTGGTGTGCGATTTTCTCCTAACAGACGCTCAACTTGAGACTGCATCTTAAACACAACAGAGGGCACTTCAGACTAAAGTCCATTCATGTGTGTCTGTTTGTGTGCTGTAAAATAAATAAATAAACAAACGAACAAACAAATCAACAGAAAGCAAAGGGAGCTCCCCATCCGCTCATGCAGCAGGAATCCTAACACTAACCTGGCCTGACAGAGGATGCCCATCCAGAGCCGACCTGTTAATGCTACTGCTTTATGTGCACAGTGGGGGAAGGGGAAGTGAGAGAGACTCTTTCATACAAACTGCATCATCTCTGCAACTAGGAATTACACACACACAGTATCATAACTAGGCTTCAGTAGAGAAAGCATCAGCTTGCAAGATAGTTATTTATGTGGAAGTAACTGGCATAGAATACAAACAGAAACTATGCAATCATAGTGCAATTATGGCACAGAGATTGCAATGGCTGTTTTAATGACACTTTTGTGCACAGCGCATTTTGTGAGGCTGTCTGGGAATGCAGCTTGAGCCTAGATAAGGAACTACTTACAGATACTGCCATAAACAGTGTGCTAATATACTCTGTAAGCACCATCCCTCCACGAGTGTTTAGTAGGGATGTAATGATTTTAATACAATATTCAAAAATCAGGAAAACAAATACTCAAACAGTGTATCAACATTTGAAACCCTATTGCCAGAGCACTCCATGCCCTCATTTATTGTCTTTCATGGAAACCATAATCAGTAACTGTATTTTGGCATTTCCTAAAGAAGTGTTTAGCCAGGCATGCACTGGATAATTTTCGTGACGACTCATTATGCAAGTTTAAATCACTCAATATACACATTAAGAGCCTACAATCAGACCACTCTGTGTTGGTACTGAGCAATTAAAAAAGACCAAGGTAGTGGGTGGGAAGCATTTTAATATTAAAATATTTTTCTTAAGAATATACTGCTTCTAGGAATATGTTTCCTTGGCTTTTGAGGACTGTAACCGAAACGATAGGAATCCTGTTCAAACTTGTGTTCAGCCTTCGTTGTTGGCTGTTAGCACAAAGTTCATGTTTCTCTGCGGTCTCTCAGGATGATGTCTAGCAATATATGCACGTATATTCGTTGTAATACCACAATACTTTTGCACGACAAAGTTTGAAAGCCAAATTTCCTCCATGCACTACATGTTATTGCTAAACAAAGTTAGAAAATAATTGGCTCCTACTACACAGGGTGCTGTGCTGCCTGCCAATGTGTGAATAGTTTAGACAGGATTATAGAAGAACCGCAATGTTTGTCAGCCTCAAGTGGGAGTCACGATACAAACCCCCCCCCATCTCAAGTATAAAGATATAACTGCTTTGTGTTAGGTGGAGGAGACCCCTGAGGGTGCTCGCTCTTTTGCTATTGAGTCTCGTCTTGTCATACACAAATCCAAATTCCAGAGCATCTACAGGAGGTGAGTGAATAAAAAGTAAAAAATAATGTAGCAATTTACTGTCTCAATCTCTGCTTTCTGTTTCAGTCTTTACGCTCTATCAACACTCTTCACGCAGTCACACCCTCCTAGTAGTGGTGTTTCTGTATGTGCTGGAATGACAGAAGCCATCCTGCCCTGCACTGTAAACACCAGTGTGTCCAGCTGCCCAGTGGTGCTGCGCTTGCTATCCATCAATCTGGCTTATATTTAATTTGAACGCACTGAGCTGGCGCAGGAGTATCAACTTTAATGCATTCTCAGCAATTTCTCCTCTCCTTTTTTTTTTCCGATCCATGTCTGTGCTCACATATTCCCCCTTGTGTCCATTTCTTCTCTTTCTTCTAACAATACCCTCTCTTTATCTCACCATTTCTTTTTTCTTTCCCTTACTCACTCTATTTTCCTGCCCCACTCTCTTTCTGTCCCCTGTTTGTCTTTCTCTCTTTTCATGTCTCTTATTTCTCCTCTCTCTTTCTCTAATTTGCTTTCTTTTCCAAACATGTTCTTTTTTCTTTATGTTTCACTCTCTTGGCCAGGTGGAAGATGTGTTTGCTGCAGTGCGTCTGTGGGGGACACACCTACTGCCCCCAAGGTGTCACACGTCACAGTATTACAACTCAACATACACAAACACATATACACACAAAAATCATGCTCCACATTCAACCTCTCATTTAACTAGAGCAGATGAGGGTAAGTCTCTTTCACACACACACACACACACACACACACACGCATGCACACGCATGTACACAAACACACACATGCACACGAATATACACGCATGTACACGCACACACACGCACACACGCATATACACACGCACACACCTGCAAGCACACACACACGCACATCCACACGCAAGCACACACGCACACACATGCGCACACACACAAATAAACTGTAGCCACATATGCATGTGTGAAAGAGGACTGCTATCGAAAAGGCAAGCATTTCCTTAGATTAGTCATTCTGCTTCACCAGAGGAGGACTAAACTGTGATATACCAGGTTTAATTACACTCCCCACCCGGTAATTTTATCTGGACTGTAAGTTTTCAGCAACATGAACTTATGCTCAGCACAGAAAAAGGTGCTATTCTGGTATATTTTAGTACTATTACTGTACATTAAATTACATTCACTTTCTCAACAGAAAAGATGCATAAAACAGACTATTTTAAACAGAATATATAAAAAATATTTTTAAAAAATATATATATTAAAAAAATGTAAGCGATGGAATATGATACAATTTTGCTTATTAACTAGAGGTACTGAAGGCGTATCTTTCAAGGTACCAACCCATTGACAGTGTTTGCACGCTGGAAGGTACAGTTTTTTCTTATAGTGTAGTCAAATGCATCACTGGTTAGTAATGTGTGATGGAAAATTACAATTGAAACTGTAAAATTCCTTACACTGGAAGTGAATGTTTACAAGAAGACGACAAGCTCCTATTTTAGGCATTACTGTCATGAAACATGTGCGTTGAAACAAAATTTATCATAAACAAGATGGTAAAAAGACTAGGGAAGGTAAAGGTTAACCAAAATGGCACTGTATTTAAGATAACTAGCTTGTCCAACAGCTAGCAAAGTCAGCTATTTAGAGGAGAAACTGATGTCAGGAACTGAACTGAACCGAAGTGGCGGTACAGAGACTGTCTAGATATACCAACCATTAACTGAGTCTTGCTAGCTTTTATCACATTAGGCTGATATCAGCAGAAAATGCTGGATCAGATACCGAGGAAAAAAAAAAAAGAACATATATGATCTGATACTGTCACTACTCTCACCTGTAAATAGCAGAGAATTGCTTGCAGCGCTGCATAATTCAAACTGAAGTAGGTCATGTGATAACATGAGAACATCAGTAACCACATGATTATGTCATGTGATAACAGTAGGGTTAGGATAGTACAATATTTTGAGCATAGTATATATAAAACACTGAATAGAGCAAGAGCTTTGCTTACGTTTGCAATTTGAAAATATTCTCTGCAAAGGTAAATATCAGTGCACTCACACAGGTAACACCCTTTGCATTGTTAGCACTGATTTAGCTGAGCTCTAGCCAAAATGCTGCAGCAAAACACAATACAGAATCCAACTGTGTGACTGTCACACACGTTTATTTTGTCTTATTTTAATGATTGTTTTTCTTCATCTCTTCTGAAAAAAACTGATAATTAAAAAAGCAGTTTGCAGTTAGCTTGTTACCGAACAAGCAAATACAGTCACAGGAGCTCTCCTGACTCACTCTTTAGAGGTTTTCTCTGTTGCTTAGTGAAGTTGTTGAGGTTATAACTGCAACTGCAAGAGTAAACTGTTCCAACAAATACATAATAAACAAAAGAAAAAGTGATAACGAGGCATCTCTAATTGCTAGTGACGCTGGGCTGAAAACATGACACTGGAAAAACCTGCACCCTGCACCCAAACCTGCCTGAAGAAACACAATATATGGAGTGTAGAATCACCCTCTCCATGGACCAAACCCAAAACAATACCTCTGTTTATGTTCACTGAACTGGGACGGAAAATTTGAGTGCCAATTTTTTTTATTTGTTTAAAGAGAACAGAAATATTGTCCAAGTGGGGTTACAATGAAAGATAAACATCACTTGGTTGGGGGACAACTGTCCAAAGTTTTGCTCCATATGGTCAGAAGATTGTGAGCTTAATCCTGGGTGATGTTACAGCCATCCATGGCTGGAGGATGACCCTCCCCCTCCCCCCATTACTCAGTGCATTGCTAGCCAAGCATATGTTAGCTCACATAAACAGAAACGGGCAGTTAGTGTTCTCCCCCTAGCACATTTAGCTGTCCTCTGACGGCACATTGTGTGACTGTCTTCACGTGTCTCTGAGAAAGCACATATCAACATTCACCCTCCCATCATTAAGTGATAAGAGTGGCCTAGCTACTGGATGGGAATCATAAACAACAAAATTGGGTGGAAACGGAGAAAAAAGTTGGTCATTGCCTAGAAACAAGAAACACACTGTGTATCCCTTAAGACTGCCAGACACAGTGCAACAATGGACCATGGACTAGGGCATGCTACCCAGGCCACTATTTTTTAAGCATAAAACAAACAAAGAGCTTTCACTTGCATACCAATGACAAACAAATGACTGTGGGAAATCAATGCATTGTATCTTGATAAATGTAAGCTGCTGCAAGTAAAATCAAGCCATTGACTCTACAGGGCACAGCGAGCCTCACCTGTCAAAATACATTTTGCAGTCCATGAGAGAAGCAATATGATTAAAATACTCCCTCAGTATACTCAGTCTTACCTGACGCGGTTGCTGCAGAATTTCGTAAACTGGGGCTGATTGATGAATATTAGTCTGGCTTCCTCCTGGTCAGCTAGGGAGGTCTTCTCTGACACATCCTCTGTCTTTTCATAGCCTAAAATAACAGAGTAAGAGAGAGAGAGAAAAAGAGAGAGAAAAGTGTCTACTTAGCAGAAGTACAGATATCAGACACATACATATATATATATACCTATCTACATTATCTACATATCCCTTATATATATATATATATGTATATATATATATATATATATATAT
>JBBPCZ010000034.1:8871374-8889583 GCA_037974445.1 Brycinus macrolepidotus
ACCATGTCTTTATGGACCTTGCTTTGTGCACTGGGACACAGTCATGCTGGAATAGAAAAGGTTCTTCCCCAAACTGTATCCACAAAGTTGGAAGCATGACGTTGCCCAAAATGTTTTGGTATGCTGATGCATTAAGATTGCCCTTCACTGGAAGTAAGGGACCTAGCCCAAGCCCTGAAAAACAGGTGTGTCCCAATACTTTTGTCCATATAGTGTATATGTCCAATATATGTCTGGTGTCTAATAATCACATGTGCACAGAAGTAAACATATGTAACATTATAGGAATATCTTGTGGTCACATGACACATGACAGCATATGAGTTTTTTCACATGATCTGGGTTCTACATGTGTGGTAACACATCATGAACAGTGTCCAAAAACTGTGAACTGTTTTTTTCATGTGTTTTTTGCTGTAAGATTTTTGAAGCTACAACGCTAAAGTACTGAATATATAAACTTGCAACTTAAAACACACTTTGTATGTGTTCCCTGAAACTGTATGACACAGTGTTATCTATAAAAATGTACAAAATTCAGGCTGATACTACTGTTTTAGCGATATGACATACTCTTGACCAGTGCCAGCGGGTGACATTTTACTATCCTAAGCAAAACAGAATTTTGCCTCCTCCAGGATTTTTTTGTTGAAGGGAGGGTGAGGTTAGATTTTGCTGATAGTGTGATTGTGGGGGTGTCACTGGGGAGTATCACTCTCCTTCTATATTTGAATCTCAAATCCAGCAACAATTTGCCGCACTCTGATCCACTGGCGTTAGACATTGACAGATTGACAGTATTCTAGCCCAATGATGTTGAATGTTGGGGGGATCCTATTTCAAAGGGGGATGAAAGTTTTGCTGCCCTCCTAAAGTGCCACACTAGGCTACAGCCTAGTTTACCTATATGAAAGCCAAGGCCTTGCATGTTTATACAATGTTATACAGTCTCAGAAAACAGAAGGAAGATGTATTTGAGACTACTCAGCTACTCAGTTAGGTCTGAGGCAAGAGTGCAGTGGTGTGTGTGTCTGAGCCAATGTGAATTTGTGGGGGGATGTTTTTAGCACTTCTTGATTTCATTTGCCTTGTGGCTTCAGAGCAAAACTCAAGCCGGAATCTTTGGACAACAATAAAAGGTATGAAGGGGGAATTAAAAAAAATCTAATAAATGGCTTTTTTCACCAAACAGTTTCTTTAACTTGAGTCCCACCGCTCCTGCTGGACAAGGCCCGACTCAGTGGCAATGTCCTTGTACAGTTCCTAAAAACACCCCACTCACCCTAAATGACTTTGCTCCATTTGCGGTTGGTGTATCGCATGTTCAGAGAGTCGTTGCATCACCTGTGACAAAAACAAGGTGTTGGTATTAAGTGGCCTGGAAGTGGTCTGCCGGGCAGAGCTAGCCAGTCAGCAGCTGCCTGGTCACTCTGTACAGACTACACAGGAAGGAACAAGAGTGAAGCGCCAGCCAATGAGAACCCAGCTCACTTCCTCCATATGTCACCCGTCTGTCTGTGTGCAGCAGGTGTGTAGGTACAGTCCCAGTCTAATCTCACTAAGTGCCACATGTACGTAAAAGACTGCTCTGATGCTGCAGGTGTCAAGGAACAATGAACAAAAACACAAAATCAGCTGGTCGAAGATCATTTTATACTAAGTAAACTTTTCAGAGTTAGAATAGATATGAAAAAAGGACATTTGTATTATCATTTATGTCTAAATCAATGCGTCTCAAACCACTCAAATCCAGTCTTTCAATTTTATTAAGCTGTACCAGGTAACTTGGTATATATAATTAAATATCTCTTGAACTTCCACATGTCATTATAAAACAAATTCATTATAAAGGGAGTTTCCAGACCGTCCTTTGTGTGATAATAGAGTGGACACAGCTAAGAAAGAATAAAAAAGCTTAAAGTAAGATAAATATTTAAAGAGCGCTATCGGTTTCCTCATGGTTGGCTTTCTGAGTAACCATGGCAGAGGCGCATGCATTATTAACTTGTTAATGGTAACACTGGCATTGAGGCTGCCAGAGTCCAGCTCAGAGTACAGAATGTTTTCTGGAGGACACACACTGGCTGGGACACTCCTGTAAATATGGGGAAATAAAGGCCCGTCCTGTATACATGTGTATGACAGCGGTGGATTTAAGTGATACATTCTGTGGGAGATGTAACTTACTAGGAAGATTTCCAATGGAGGGGAATTTGCCATCAGGGGGCGGCGAGAAGCCCCAGAAGCGGGTAAGGTTCCGGGTGGCATCGGGGAACAGCGGGCGGGTGCTGAAGGAGATGTTTAAGGATGAGGGTCCGGCTGACTCTCTGGACTCAGACTGCACCAGCAGCTCGGAGGCAGACCGGGCCAGCACGCCCTCCACCAGTGGGGAGCAAAATGGACATTCGGGGGGCTACCTGGGCTCAGAGCTGGACGATAGTGAGAGTGAGCCGGACGACCTGCTGCTGTTTGCTGGAGGAAAGGACAAGGACAGAATTTTCAGTACCAAACGGGTCAATATCCTCAGCAAGAACGGGACAGTGCGAGGAGTCAAGCACAAAGTCAGTGCCGGCCAAATACTGTTCGACAACCTGAATAAAGTCAGCGGGGTGAGTAACAGCCAGAACAGAACGAACATCCAGGACAGTCAGGCCTACAGCAGAGTGCAGGTCACAGACTGACACACTGAACCGCCTGAATATTTAATTCCCTAACCGCTTCTTGCTTAAAAGAACAGTTCAGCTAAAAATCTAATTTACACAACGCTCCACTTACCCCACATATAATCAATCAGCAAAGACATTTCATGTCCAAACATTGCTTTGTTAGGTTAGAACTGTGGGTTAACATTACTAATAACACTGGAGGTCAATCGCCACTTGTGTCATTTCTGTAAAAATACACCACCAAAACTTCACTCAAACCACTCTTTTCTCAGACCGCATCCAGGTCCTCTTTTAGGTGTAGACTTGTCCATGTGGTTTAGGACACAGTATGACTGACACATCAACTACAGCCAGTCATTTGAGACATCTGTGCTTGTATCCACAAAGCAGTCATAAATGTATGTTGTTTGTGTTGACTGTGTCTTAAACAACATCAGTAAGTTTGTGTCACCTTAATGAAGAGCCTGAGTTTGAGCAAGTTGAGAGAAGTTTTGGTGACGTATTTTTATGCAAACGATTTGGGCTACTTGGGTGACTATTGACTTTCAGTGTTTCTCAGCAATATTAGTCTTGTATTTGCAGTTTTAATCTAAAGATATTTGTACACCAAACATGGTCTTGACTCATGAACTACATCTGGGGTAAGTGGAAAATTGTAAAATATTTTTTGCTGAACTATTCCCAGCAACAGAATTTCAGTTTTACACCTTGTACACTGTTTCTCATTTTCAGAACCACATATTAGTTTCACATAATCATTCAGAGCAGTTACGGGGTGAGGTCTGAGATTAATAACTTAATAATAAGCCTGAAGTTGAAGGGGGTCGGTCTCTCGAACTGCCATGTGACACAGAAGTAAAACGTAAAACTCAGACAACGCGGAAGGCCAGAGTCTTCCAAGAATCGTCTATCATAAATGTCCTTAAGGGGGTCAGAGTGTCCTTCCTGAGCAGCGATTGGTTACAGCTCCTCTCTCATGCTCTGGCTGGACAAGCGAGCCGTCTCAGAGGACAAGGTCACTGTATGATTAAACATTAATGATACATTTCTTTAAGTGTTTCAGCTAAGCTAATCAACTTGATGAATTCTCATGACTTCCACTTTCTACTCACTGTGCTCACAACAGATTTTGTCTGATATCAAATTCTGCTCAGTTTTACTAATTGACCTGAGCCCAAATTCACTCTAAAACTTGAGTTCTTTACTTAATCCACAGTACTTAACTTAGAATAAACTAAAACAGCACACAAAGGCAGCATGTTTACAGGACAAACAAATAAAATAATTATTAATGACTCGAATATGCGCTTCATAAAGCATCTGCATATGTTGGATGAATGCATCTTGAGTGCATGTTGATTTTCATTGCTATACTGTGGCTACTATCTGTAAAGATATTCAGTGTAGAAATGAGGCGGCTAATTTTAGGTTGCATTCTTTGCCACAGATCATAGACCACTGCTCTTATTTTGGAGTGTTTACTGGCCCTGTGACCCACATTTACAGTGAGGTAGCGCTGCCAAGCTAAAGAAAAAAAGCCCTTTAGCATGTCATTATGACGTTAGGTCATAATTATGAAATAAACATCTCATCATCATGAGAAATTACAAAAATGACAACCTAAAAATGACATGTTGACATCCCAAAATAACAAAATATTTTTTTCATAATCATGATGTTACTTTTATATTACACTATCTTATAATAATAACGTTCTGTTTCTGACTTTATTTTTACTATATTAAATTTTATTTTTTTTTTTTTAAACAGACCACAGCATCTTGCAATTACAGAATGCCGAAGGATTATTTTTAGACTGAATGACAGTTGTTGTCAATTTGAATAAAAGTACTGTGTAAAGACACATTAACTACAAAAAAAACGCAAGTACCTGGACAATATAGAAAAGTCGGTACTGCAGGTGTGGCTGAAATGCTGTGGACGGTTGACCACATTTTCTGAACAGCTGTCTGTGAACAGTTTAAAGGCACTAACTGTGTGGAATCTGTTACAGCAGATCCCAGTTTGGGCAAGTCACAGATTTTCCAAGCATTTTGACAGATTGGTTGATTTTAATACTCAGTTATGAATTATGCGAGTATAATAAGGTACATGTCTTGTGTTTTTGGGCTCTTAACACTGGCATGAATATGGATTTGCATCATTCACAAATCTAGCTATTCCAGCTAAAAACCAAGTGTTTCTGTCACATCTGTATGGATGGTGACATCTGCAAAGATAAATTAGCTGGAAACTGCACAGCTATGGGAGGAACAAACAACTCCCTCCCTCAGTAGATTTAATACACAATCACACATTTTAGTTTGAAATGTAAATTGAATATAAATTCCATGATGCTATCTTTAACTTATGCCCACATAACAATCCAGCAAGATAATATCTATATTGTTTATAAACAATGTAAATGTGAATGAACTTTTTAAATTATCATGTCCTTATTATGGCTCTTTATGGTTCTTGCATTCAGATCTGTATGTGATTTTCTGTATGTAATTTTCTCCCTTTACTGGTTTAAAAATATAGACCTGAAGCTGATAAGGCTCTGTTCAATGTTCAGTGAGTGCCGTCTGAAAAACAAACAAGCACGTTTTTAAAAATCAAATGTACACTCCACTCTTAAGACAGATGTAACACTCTGCGTCATTAAGTAGATAGATTGGTGTGTTCAGTTAAGGACACTTGTGCAAGACACTACAGGTGAGCAGTGCTGTTGTTTAGAAAACTAAACATCACACCAAATCTTTGCAGCTGTACTATCTTTGGTACTTTGGCCAGCTGTTTACTGATATTCATGCAAATACTGTCTTTGAATTGGAAATTTCATATGCAGTATATATTATATGCAGTATATTTATATGTAATGCTACCTACTGGTATCAATTTGCCTATTTTAAAAACAGAACATCGATGTTATAGGTGATGTTAGAATTAAATATTTCTTTTATTACTCTCCAGAGAGTGGATTTTATTAATCAAGAAGATACTACACACTGACATAGTAAGACACCTATAATAAGAAAACACAAAGCAAGTGCAAAAAGAGAACACAAAAAATGTGCTGTTGTTAAAGCGTGAGCTGTTTGAGAGTGAGTAGTCTTACCCCAAATCTCAAAAACACTTCTTTAGTTTTGAAGGCTAAAGTAGCAACCAAGAATGGAAACTCAGGCTCCACCAATCAGCATCAGCAAACTGCACGCCTACGTCATCACCCGCTTGGTTCATCTTGAGTTCGCTTACCCGAGCAAAAGTGTGTTCAATAGTTAAAATGGCTGTTTTTGTCTATATCTTTTGTCCATTTTTATAGATAGCAGTATGTCATGCAGTGTCATACAATCAGTATATCGTACTATGACATAAGCAAGTGAGATTACTTAACAACTCAGCACAGTTGAGGCAGTTAGCACCATGCTAATCGGTGCTAATAAGCTTCCGTGAATTGCAAGTTACGTGAGATAATACTTTATTGCCCATTGTCATGAACAAGTCCAAACGAGCATCAGGCAAAAGCACTAAGAAAACAAACAAATAAACAAACAAATAACATTAGTGAACAAAAAATACCTTGTAACTCCAGTGCCAAACTAAAGAAGAAAAACTTCAGATGACGAGCAGATAACAAGCACAGCAGTTAATTGAATAGGTATGGGATAAAGGAAAGCTGTACTTTTCAGGTTTTCAGTGTCTGTAGCGGGTTAAACACTGTTTACTTCATACACTTGTGTGTTTCATGAGTAACATGTACTTTGTGAGGTGTTTCAGTTGTCTGATTCACTCTTTAACATGTGACCTCTTGAGCTAGAAGAGCAGGCCAGAAACACTAACCACAGTAACAGCTATAACGGGCTTGATATGCTCACCTACTGCTCCTGCTGCTAATGGAGCACACATATTCCACACTGATGTTCCTGTCAGACCTGCTTCATCCTGGTGTTCTCCCTGTTCTATGCAGCCTGAGCTGACTCTGGAGTTTGGGCGGATTGTGATCTTCACCACCAGTTTCCGTGTGGTCAGGACGACGTTTGAGCGCTGCGAGCTGGTGCGCAAGATCTTCCAGAACCACAGGGTGAAGTTCATGGAGAAGAACATTGCTCTGGATAGTGAGTATGGAAAGGAGCTGGAGGCGCGCTGCAGGAGGGTGGGCGAGCCCCCCTCTCTGCCTGTGGTCTTCATCGATGGACACTACCTAGGGGTCAGTTCTTTTAATAAAGCCTTTATGACCTCACATCAAAAAGTTTCTTAAACCGATTCCCTGATATCATATCTTAAAGTTAAATATGTATCATGAAATATACGTTATAGATTGATATCATACCCTTCCTGAAATTCATTTAAGATCATATTTAACGTCATACGTTTTTTTTTATTTAGAAGCATCTGGAAACATACAGTCGTATGCAGAAGCAGTTTGTATACGAACAGTAGGGAAAAAGAGTAAACATCCTCTACAGAGAATATACTGTATGAAACTTTTCAGAAAATTTTAGCTCTGAAAATCTTAGCAACTTATATGTGTTTGCTGAATTGAACATACTGGAAAACACTAAAACATAAAAAACATAAAACTTTTGTGCCGTAACTTTTGTACAAGTCACATTTTATGTTTTAGTTACATGTTTCCTAAATGTTAAATTCATGAAATAAGCTGTAACTGTGCATTAAAATGTGCAGAAGTGTGATCTCTGTAGATGATGTGTAATTTCCCTTTGATAATCAGGGTCCCCAAAGTTTGCATACTGTCCCCAAAGTTTACCACAACTGTATCTTTAAAGTTCATTACAATTTTTTTTTTATTATAACGCCCACTGCTTTCATAATTTCATTTATTACTAATTTTACCTTGTTATAGCATTTTTACAAATATTAATTGTAATGCATTTTATCATAAAGTGCTCTATATATAAGTAATAAAAATGAAGATTCTTCTGCTTCTTTGCTTTCTTCTTCTTCTTATTGTTGTTGTTATTATTCATCATCGGTTTATTTATTACAGGGTGCAGAGAAAATCCTGGGTATGAATGAATCAGGGGAACTGCAGGATCTCCTAACCAAAATTGAGGTAAATAGTAGCTGTTTTCGTAAGGTTCACATTACAAAGGAAATGAGGGCATATAAACCAGCTCCCACTGAAGATCTGAGGAGGAGGGAAATGACTGTGTGGACTGTCAAGGCCTGAAACATGCTGTGAATAACTATGAATGGTCATAAATTTTGCATTAGACATCAATAAATGTCCCATGAATAATGGATAGTGGCAATATTGATTTAGTATATGACACTGTTTGAGGCAAGTGCATGCTCACTCAAACACACACACACACACTTGCAGTTCCATTCAGCAGTAGTGAGTCATGCACTGTGATTCACGCTCATTGAGAATGCCAAAGGCCCTGAACTTTCATAAACCCAGCCCCCCACAGCCCCCCACAGCCCCCCCCTTACTTCCCTAATAACCCTCGTATGGACTCTAATGGCAAAATAGGCCATGACGTGCCTTCTTATAAAATTCATTGCAACAAGCAAAGAAATTATGCCAGAGGTGTGGATACAACACATTTGTGTTCTTAAAGACCCTACATCATAGAGAACCTTGGTTTTTAAAATAAAATAGCTAAATGTAACATGTAAACACTGTTATAATGTATCAAAACGTATCATCTAGTCCATATATGGATCCTAACCTTAAACTGTTTTTGTGATGTCACAAACATCACAGCCCATTTGAAGTTATGTCGAGTGTTTTAGCCTAGAATGCTTTTTGAATGATGGGGCAATACAGGACAGCCAGTCATAACAGAGGTCATTTGCATATATCAGTTTTAAAGGTACAGTAACAAAAACAACTTGTTTTATTAATGCTGGAAGCTGGTCTTTTAAAAATGAAATATAAAACCAAATAATATCATAAGCAGACCTCAGGGAGAAAAGTAAAATACAGAAAAATGTAGGACATGGGCCCTTAAATAGTACAGGAAGGGCACTGACCTGCCCGTTTACACCTACCATATAGTTTTACAGTCACTAGCTGTAGCCCATCTGTTACTGCACAGCTTGTCACCCACTCTACTCCATCCTTCAGTGGAAAAGACCACCATAATACCACCAATGAACAGATATTTTTGGGTGGTGGACCATTCTCAGCATAGCATTGGCGGCGAGTGTGTGTGTGTGTGTGTTGTGCAGGAACAGTAGGGTTGCTGGGGGTTTAAAACACTGTGTAATATCATGTTGATGTCCCTGCTGTTGTCAAGATCTCAGATTATGGTCATCAATCACACTCAGTCTACTCCTTCCCCTCTTTATCTCATGTGTTTTGCTTTGCAGAGGGTACAGCATCCCCACACATGCCAGACTTGTGGCGGCTTTGCTTTCGTGCCCTGCTCTATGTGCCATGGCAGTAAGATGTCCGTCTTCAGAAACTGCTTCACAGACTCGTTCAAAGCTCTCAAGTGCACGGCGTGCAACGAGAACGGCCTTCAGCCATGTTCCAGCTGCTCTCACTGAGGTCCTCTTTAAGTGCCTGCTCACCTACATACCCCTGCCACCCCCTCCCTTAGACCCATCCGCCCCTCTTCCTCTGACCCTGTTGGCCATGTGAATGCACCAGACAGAGGTAAAGAGATGACTGCATTTTTTTTTTCTCCTGTGGGGATTGTCAATAAATTTTGTTCATAAGAAAACTACATCACCTGCAAATCTTCTCATTCTTCCTCCACTCGATTCTGTTTGACAGAACATCTGACATGATTTATCAGACCGTTACATGCCGGCACAGATCACAGAACACACAGGTCATTTTTAACCCGGTCTGATTATCAGTGTGTTATTACACTGCAGCTCTGCCACTGAGTCACAAAACCACAGCCAGAAAATCAGTGATGCAGCTCACTGTAGCCCAGGAACGTCAGGAGCCAAAACTTATACCTCTTTATGTGAATACTACTAATATACGAGTAATACGACTCAAAAGGATGCTCCTGTGTTACAGTACTGTGCAAAAAACACCTGCAAAAACAATATTTAAAAATGTTTGGATTAGCAGTGAGTTTTTTTTTTTTTTTACAATTGCTAAATTGTACTAATTGTAAATTAATAAATATACTAAATAAAACTTAAAAGAAAAAAATACAAATAACATTATACAGTAAATAGTGATTTCATGTACAGTATATCAATGTGTTCCTTGTGGAAGTCCAGTATTACTGTAGTTTCATCAGAAACCTGGTTTGACTCAATCAGTCCTTCATTAAATTAAATCAGGAGCTGCTGATGGAATTTCACAAATCCAAACAAGGGCTGGAGGAGAAATCTGGAACCGAACCGGCTTTCTCTTTACCAGCTCACAAAATAACTACTATTGCTTTCTAGCACCAAGCAGACAACAAAAATAAAGTTCAATCCTGTAACAAATTTAGTTGTGATGTCATGCTGTCAGTTGTGTTTTTCTTCCCAGGGGTAGTAGAGTGATTGTGGAGCGTATGACAGCGTAAAATAAAGGAATACTTTGGGGAAAATATCATATTTATAAAAATTCCAATTTACACCATACATAGTTCATCAGCCAAGTCATGTCCGAACCCCAAATTTTGCTTCTTTAGTTCAGAACTGGAACTGTGAAGCTATCATTGCTAACAAACACTAGATGTCAATCGCAGTTTATGTAGATCCACTTCCAAAACCTCTCTGAACCAACTGCATCCAGCTCTTGATTAAAGTGGTACTGAAATGTAGATGTAGTTTAGAAAACAATATGACTTACCATGAGCTGTAGAAAGTGCACAAAGTGCAATACTGCAGGTGGCTGTTTTAAACAACAGGATCTGATCTAGAATCAGCCCTCTCCAGCTCCAGTGTCATCCAAAATGGCTGTCCACTGCAGTTTTGTTTACTTTTATAATTCATAATTCATTGATTCATAATTGATGATCTAGGTTTTGCTTCTGTGGCACAGGGCAGTTTGAGGGTCTGAACCCCTTCAACTTCAGGCTTAAGTTATTAATCTTTAGCCCCATCCTGCAACTACTTCAAATGATTGAGCAACAACTGTGAAACTAATATGTGGTTCTGAAAGTTAAAAATGGTGTTTAAGGTGTTAACTGAAATTCTGTTATAGATGAAAGGAACAGATAGCAAAAATTTGACTATTTTTCACTTTCCCCAATACTGCAGCTAGAAGCCTGATGTTTATTTATGACTAATTTACCACTGCTTTGTGGATACTACTGCCTGAAGTGTTGGTTCATTTTTATTACCCACAGTAAGTCACACTATGTCCTAAACCACGACAACTCTGGACTACCAGAAGAAATGTTTTTTGGGTTTTTTTTTTTTTTTTTTAGAGAAGTTTTGATGTCTATAAGCAATCTTAGCCTCACACTAAAAAAAAATGTTTGGACTCCAATAATGTCTTGACAATTTAATTTTTTTGGTTGAATTATTCCTTCAATATACAAATATTGGATCACTACCGGCCAATTCTATGCTTAAGGTTTAATACTGGCAATTCTGTCTCTGGTTTTTAAACACAGTGTACACCCGCTGGTCACTTTATTAGAAACACCTACACTGTTGGTGGGGAATTACAGACTATAGTAATGCATTTTTGTTGTTTTGGTCCACACAATGCATCTGAAGTGCAGACTGCCAGTTTTAACTCCAAGCTGAGTGAATCTATTTTAATTCTTTCTTCTCCCATTTCAAGGGAATAATGGGGTTTTTACCACAATGGAATAGCTACTTGTTTGTTTCCAGGCCAAAAAAGGCAAAAACAAGTCTGGTTTTGATTGTAGGAACGACATTAGCACCAGGAGTCTGTTGTCTCTTAACATAGAGACCAAAAAAGTGTCAGAACTGGAGACAAAGGAATCTCAGTTGAGTTGATATCAACTGTTTGGTACAGTCCTGAATGCACTGTTGAATTTAGCGATAATAAAACAACCTAGTAGACCATTGGGGTTGACCATGGAAGATCATAGAAGTGGATGTCCAAGCATGACGAAAAAAAAAACCTTTTCTCGGCTGTTCAGCATAAAGTCTCCAGGATGTGTCAAAGACTACCATTAAAAAGGGGAACCCATCAGAGCCTAGATATCGTGTGCTAAAAAAACTAGGATCCTGGGTCCATTTCAAATGGTTAGAAGATATTTAGATTAACTGTTACTAGGATGACAGAATAAGGAGTGCAGGATAGAGCAACTGCTTATGATTCAAATCACCTGTAAAACATGGTGCCAAGAGTTTATATGGGTCCCAGAAGCACATCTTTTGTGTTTCTTGATGATGTGACTAATCCTGATGAGTGCAGAAGCATCTTCACATCTCATAGAACCAAATGCCTTGAGTTAATCACAATTCCTGGCACCCTGCAGCAGGCCGCTGGCCTGAAACGAACTACTAGAGCAGCTACGGACATTTGCAGAACCAAAAAGAGGAAGTCAATCACCAGACCTGAACCACAGTCAGCATTCATTTATTTGACTAAAGACGAGACAAGGCAAATCAGGAAATGAAAATGGCTGCGTTAGCCGACAGGCCCCGCCAGGAAAGATACAGAAGACCAGTTTCCCAGACCTAGTTAAACCTAAACCTTAGAAGTCAATTCTGGTAATTCACCATTGGCACTGCAATTTAGTCCAAGACTAGGCCAGGACTGGGAAACCAGCCCCCAATATCTGACAAAGGTGCAGAAGACATCAAAGGAAGACATTTGTTTCAAAAGATTTGCAACCAAAAACCAAACAAATTTCAAATTAAGCTCATGTTCATTGTCCAGTTCTCTCACCTTCTCAAAACAAAGGTGATCTGTATATATTAAATGGGTTGGTTTTTTTCTGGAAGGTTAAGTGCACATATCCTCTAGTAAAGGCATTTATGCACCTGGACCATTTCAAATCCAATCTCTAGCCCAGTCCCCACATTGCATCTCTGTCCTAATACACTCCACACACAGCAATGATAATATACAGCAATGAGAAGATACAAAGAAAAGCAGACCGAGCGTCAGGTTTAACACAAGCAGCAGCGTGTCAGCAGTGAACAAGAGATCCAATTATCTGTCATTTTTCCACGAGAGGGTCCTGTCCACCGTGCTGTACAGTATGTCCAGCTCAGGACGGCTCACAGAGACGCTGATGTGTGTGTACAGATGTTGTCAGAGGCTGGAGGTCCGCCGTGTCCCAGAAACGCAGGGCTCCTTTCTTGAAGTGTGTGTCTCTGTGCTGTCATAGCCCTGTACAATGCTGCTTGATTCTGATCCCACAAGGCAGCATTGTAAAGAGGCTCAAAGCAGAGAGCAGAAACGGAGACAGCTCGCTTTCTCCTCAGAACCAAAAAAAACACAAACATGCATTCGTAATAGCGCTCCAAATACAGGCAGCAAAAATTACGCAAAAATAATATGCGGTTTTACGCACCGAGCCTGCTGTCATTTCCAGTTTTCCAAACACACAAAACGAACTGCCACTGAATGACGGGGGAAGAGGAGAAAGGAGACGATGTCCTGGTCGACTGCGCCCCCAGATGGTGCTGGAACCGCAAAAGGCAACAACGCGCAAAAGAAAACGCACCGCGGTGCCAGTCAATAAGACCATTTAAACATACGGGTCCCCGGAGAATGGACTTAAAGGAGTCTTTTCTTCTGATCATCTGTCATTTCTGGGAAGCCTTCACATTTTAGTAGCACAGCGAATATGGTTCATAATCCTGTCTTTATCGGGGGAAAAAAAGAAGCAATACAGTTATTTCTACAGGATGCCTATAGGAATGGTACACCAAACATCTGTAGTTCACTACATGAAAGATATAGATTACTAATAAATATAAGGAGATTATAATAGTGTCGAGTTTCTTGCAGAATTACTAAGGATACTGTTCGTAAAGGGAACAAGAGCAGACCGTCTAGCATCGTTTTCATTTGTAAAGGATGATGAAGATGCTGCTCCGCCATCTTCCACCACAGAATAAAACATTTTTTCCACAGAAAACCTGCTGATGTCCCCCAGACACGGAGCCTGGCTGGTGATCCAGTCCGCGACGGTGGTTGGAGAGGAGCCGCCGAGTCGCTGCAGAAGCTCCGAACCTCGGTCTCCTCCAGTCTAGAGACACGCTGATACCAAAACGGCGTCCTGCTTTCAGCACCGACTAAAACATCTTTTCACACGCTGAACAATTAAAACCCCACGCTTTTTAAACAAGCAATTTTCACTTCTACATTGACTCTACCCTAGCTTCTGAAACACGGCACCATTTTGAGGAAACCATGCATTTCTTCAGGTAGGGCTGGAGTTTCCATGGTATTTTTGTTTTAATGGAAAGATTTGTGAGCCAATCCAAATGTAAGTAACGTCTATTGATGATGCAGCTGACCAATGGCTTCTGCACCTTTGCAGTCCTATTTGGATCATACATGTGACACACATATTGGGGTGATGTGACAGACCCACAGATGTAAATGCTGACCAAAAACCAGTATTAGAACATGGTCGTTTAAAAAGAACAAAAAAAAAAGGCCTCAATGTTTCATAAATTAATTGCAGTTTATTTCAATCAACTTCTTTTAGAGGTCTAACCAAACAGCAATCTGACACAGTTCATAAACATTTAATAAAATATAGAGAGCCTATAATAAACCTAAACCCAGCCTGGAAAATACCTTAAATAGCCCTCGCTTAGAAAGCTTTGATCTAAGCTCACAGAAGTCTTCATTCAACCACATTGTGAAGAACGTAACATTGAGTTCCTGTCGCTGAGGGGAATATGTACTTATACAGGTGTAATAATGTTCAGTACGAAGCACGTGTGGAAGAACAGACGTTACTTCAGCACAGGGGAAACACAGTAAAATTAACTGCTAGAGCACTGCATGATATCAGTAAAAAGTACAGATGGATGATTCAGCTGAACCTTGAAAGATCTCCTCAAGGAACATGGCTTTGAAAAGGTCTGGTAAAGAATGCGGTCATTTCACAACTTGCGTTTATTTACAATGGAGAGAGAGAGAGGCAGAAATACCGGCTTTGTGTTGGGATGTTCATTCGTATTCACTAGGGTCCTTTGCTCAAACAGGTAATACGGAAAATCGTATTTTAATGTTTAATTCCTATATACTGTGAGCATTATTAGTGTTAACAGAAGGTAAAGATGAAGAGAATAGTTCCATTCTTTGCATGAACAGAGGAATACCACAGTGGGTACTGGCTGCATACTTGTTTTCATCAGTGTTACCAAAAGGCATACATGACAACATAACTAATTCTTATGTGTGCGCATTACTCTCAATGTAGAATTTTACATACAGAATATAATGCAGATGTTTGCATTCAGAACCTTATTTTGAAATTGCACTGGGGCTGTACTGATCACACCTGTCTATTTAAAGAGAATACCATATTCCTCTGTCCTTAAAATCATAATATTACTGATCACTATTACTGAACAAGTCAATACAGTGCAATAGTATAACAACTGCGTATCTGCTTCGGTGACTTCTCATCTGAATTCAAGGGAACATGTACCGGATGTTTATGCCTTTTAGCATATGCTTCCATAAAAAGCCAAAGGGACTGGGCTCTTAAAACAAAAAAGGTAATCAAATGTCTCCCCCCCACACACACACCCTGTCACACAACCTGTCGCACCCTATCTCCATTTCAAACAGAATACTTGTGGAGTAAGTAATGAGTATTTGTTGCTTGATGGGAAGTGGATAAGAGATAATGGCCCAAGTCCATTCCCGCCCACAATCTCTCATATTACCAAGAACGGAGAATTGTGCTTTGTTTGCTGCTTCAGGAAATTGATTAAAAGAAAATGTATGCAGAAAATCAAAGGGTTAATATCACACAGAGTGAGACTTCTCATTTACCCAAACTCTAAACAAAAGGGAAGACTGTCCTGTAGAAGATTGTTTTGAGGTTATAGAGCTAACCTGCTTTGTGAAATATCCCTCAGGGCTTATATATAAACACATATCTATCAATTTAAAGTGCTGTTTTAGGACCAATTTTGTTGTCTTTCGTAGCCTACTAAACACTATTTAATAGACATGAGGGGGTTGATCCTAGACCAGCACTACAGTACATTAACATGAGCCCAGGGCCTAAGTACTCACTGATAAAGCTCCTGTATAGATTTCTCTGACCTTTTGTATATATTGCAGCAAACCCTTCTGCACTGAAAACTTACGAAATGGGTTGAAATGTTGCTTGGATGACCGATTGCTGAAAAATAAGACTTCATGTGACTGATGGGTGCGAGTTGGGTCACTCAAGGTCCGGATCATCTAAAGCATCCTTCCACTGTCCGACTTGTTTTCTGCCACACTGACATTGCCCGCCTCCCCAGGTCACAGCATCAGAGGATCTCCAGATCTACGTGTCGCACCTCCGGATTCCGTTGCTGTTTTCAAAACAATAGAATGAGTCACTTCAGCCAACTCAAAGTCAGCAAAACAAAAGGAAGATATAATCTGGAAAAGGAGAACTGCAAGTACATTTAGAAGTAGTGATCTTTGTGAATTTACTAGATTATAGTCAGAGCGCTACATAAATTATATTATAAATTTTAAGCACAAATAAATAAATAAATAAATAATAAATTTTCACTGAAATGACCTTCACAAAAGGTCAGCAATCCAGAGAGCTCTTTGTTCTGATCTGTAGAATAGTTTGCATTTCAGGGAAAAACATTTACAGCAGTATAAAAAATATGCTTGATTTCTCTCTAAATGCAATATTATGTGAAGGAAGTATTTTTTTTTTTTAGTTCATTTGAACATGATGAATGGTACAACTGAGTCATCCTGCTCTAATTGCAAGTACGTGTGCTGTCTGGTGTATGTAGTGCTAAATCTACTCTGACAGCACAGGCCTGGCTTCCATACAAGAGGGGAAATGCTGACACAGTATCTGTAAGTAAAAAGACATAGAGGTCCAAAACAAGTCATTTAGAACTCTCACATTAGGCTGACCTGAAGTGGATGACGACGCTCATCAAGCACTTTATGTTCACTGTTTACATTAAATGATCAATTGTAACAGCAAACTAGATTGGGACCTGTGTGTGTGTGTGGGTGTGTTGCAAAATACATATCAATCCCAGCCATCACTAGGAGCATTCCTATTGAAGAAGTTATGTTCCACGGTTTCCTTTATCCTTGAACTGTAAACAAGGGTGGATCACAGGCCAAAGTTGGCCTGCGAGGACGTTTGATCTGGCCCAACGGAAAATTACCCTAACCCCACCTCTCCCCAATGAGAACAAATACCTTTTATATTCTGTTTAACTTAAAGTCTTATTTTCCTTTTACAACTGCATTCCTTAGGTAATTTTAGGAACAAAAAAATAGTTTCATTGTTTAAAACTTAATTTAAAACAAACCCATATTCTTTATATGTATACGGTTTAATCTTTAAGGGCTTCAGTTTATTGCACTTTGGTCCTCAAAAAAAAAAAAAAAGGGTAGACACTCCAGATCTATATGAACTAATAAGCTGTATAATATGTTGGACATATTCAGTCACAAACCTTGAGCTCTTTCTCCAGACGGTCCACTTCTGCTCCCAGTGTGTCTATGATGTTTTCACCATGCTTAAGCATGAAAGTTTCCAACTCCTCTGGAGTTTTCACCTGCTGAATGTCCTATAGTGTAGAAACAGACAGACACATACGCGTACAGTTTTGTTCTTTACAGTCAACACTACGGAAAACGTCTGAAATGTGTGGTGTTGTACTATTGTCTTTCTTACACTCTGACTGCAAACCCAGAGTTTAGGCAATAGCACCTACACTAGAAGCAGTGTAGTGAGTACTATTTCAGTACGTACATTAAGGATCTGATCAATGTCCTGCTTCTCCAGATAGGAGCGTGTAACCACCCGCCCATCAAAATCCACCTCTGCCTTGAATCGTACTGTACTCAGCCCCATATCAGTGGCTTTCACATCATGAATCGCCCTAAGGACACAATTAAACCAGTCATACACCTTTTTATTATACACACTTGATAACTACAGATTTACAGATTTGTGTTGGAATTTTACTTTGTATTCACTAGGGTCCTTTGTTCAAACAGGTTAACATGGAAAATTGTATTTTAATGTGTAATTCCTATACACTGTTAGCATTATTAGTATTGAGAGAAGGTAAAGATGAAGAGACTGGTCTTCTGAAAGACTCTTAATGCAGAATTAACAGAGTAATTAAACTAAAAGCTGACTTGTACTATTAAAAAAAAAAAGGAAAAATGAACTGGACGATGTTCCTGCTAAAACGTGGAGGAAGCTCACCTGACAGCAGGGTCACTCTCTAAGAACTCTGTGAGCTTCTGGACGTGCTCGGCTTGAATGGAGCGCCCCAGCAGAGCCTCAGTGTTTGTGTAAATGAGGAATGCTGAGACTGTGCCCAGTAGAGTGCCAACACCTAGAGATCCCAGACTGTCGTAATATGGATTACCTGACACACACACACACACACACACACACACACACACACACACACACACACACACACACACACACACACACACAC
>JBBPCZ010000034.1:8889683-8913375 GCA_037974445.1 Brycinus macrolepidotus
AGATATGAATGAAAGGCAGAATTGTGTTTTTAGAGTTGTTCACATCTGCCTGAGTGGCTTATATTTGGTTACATTGCCATTTGAAAAATAAAGGTAATTGTGACAATGAATATTGTTTTATAACAGTGTGTATTTCCATATAACTTTTGTGGTTAAAAAAGTGTCAGAAGGAACTATTGGCCCTCGGGCATCTTCACTTTATCAAATTTGGCCCTTTTTGCAAAAAGTTTGGACACCCCTGCTGTAGAGTATATGCTCCTTTAAGGCAGCAGAGAAGCTGGTCCATGCCTTTACAACCTCAATGCTGGATCATATCATTGTAATCCACTTCTGGCTGGACACTCCTTTAGGTCGTTAAATGAGCTCCAACAGGTTTACAATGCAGCTGCTAGAGTGCTCACAAGACGTAGTAAATTTCATCATAATACTCCCAAAGATGTATAAAGCTCTTAATAGTGTGACCTCGCAGTACCTAAGTAAACTAAATATGTCTTTTAACCCCTACGCTCCATTCACAAGGTGCTGGCCTGCTTTCAGCTCCTCAAATTAGAAAAACCCAGCACTGGAATGATCTCCCTGTTTCAGTTTGGGACTCACAGACACACTTTCAAACTCAATCAAAAAGTCTAGACTTACAATATTATAGTCCTGCCTTACCCTCCTTCACCTGCCTTTTCTGTTTCTTTCGTTTGGACAGAGTCCCTGACTGGGTGCTCCTGCTGCCTTATTTGCACAAACGTCTAGATAACTTACCACATCAGCACACTAGACTCTATTTACACTTTTTTAAGGTTTGACCCATTTTCCCCTGCTGTCCTGACTCTCTCTCATACTCAGAGCTGTCCCAGCTCATGTTATCCAGTGTAAAGTTGGTATGTGTTCAACTAAATATCTGAACTCCTCACCCTCTAAACCAGTTCTGCCACCATGAGTCTCCTAAGACCATCCTGCTATACCTGGAAACAGAATACTTCACAGCATGCTCACTTACTCGCCCTCCTGAGACTGAAAACCTCAACCAGAAGACCATAAACCATGACATTTACATAATGCACTTTACTCTCATTCACACTCTTCTGGACGAATTCATGATCTTTTGCTCTACTTATGAACTCTTGTACTACTTGTTACTTCCTTGGCTGTTATTAAACTCCAGCATTAATAACTACAGTCCTCTGCGGATCTTTCCTCAGTCAGTATTAATTACTTAAATCAATTAAATCATGTCATAATACCAACTGTCTCTTATGCTAGTGTCTTGATATTCAGTGTCGACTCAGGAGGATGAGTTCCCCCTCTGAGTCTTGGTTCCTCTCAAGGTTTCTTCCTCCGGCTCAGAGGGAGTTTTTCCTTGGCACTGTCATCTCCAGGATTTGGATTCCTGTTAAGCTGCTTTGTGACAACGTCTGTTGTGAAAAGTGCTTTGCAATTAGATTTGACTTTACTTGATTTGACATCTTACGCATGATAGAATCTGTAGCAAATGGCAGAGGATTTAGGAAATTATCCAGGTGCTCACTGACAACTTTAAAAAGGAGCAGATGGTATCACCCACTTTACAAAAGATGTCTTCATTACTACAGCACGGCTTTCACCAAACAATGTCTGTACATCCTCTGAATTTCCAGCCAAACACAGCATGAAAATCTGTTCAGATAACTCTTCCCAGTACAGTGACATAATACTAATGCAACGCCATTTTGATCCACATCAGGTCTAAAAATATAATATAGATCTGGTCTATATATATATAATTATATATAATATATATATAAACAGGTATATATATATGATGCACGTGACTATAAGGGGCCATTTTACTTTACTTTACTTTAATTATGCATGGCAATGCAACAGTATTATGTCACTGTATTTGGAAGATTTCTCTGAATATATATATATGCATGTTCATACACAGTTACCTTTTCCCCAAAGAGACAGGCACTGCTGCTCCAGGGTCAGGCACATGCCCGTGTAACAGTATGCTTTGCCATGTGCACAGGCGCTGCCATCCACCAGATAGAAATTAGCAGGGCAGGACTCTGATTTCCCATCACAGTATTCGGGCAGGTCACAGGAACCTGAGGCTGGGCGGCACAGCACACCGGGATTCTTCAGCTGAGAGGAAATGAGTCAAGAGAGGATGCGACCAAGCGATGAGTCATTTTTACAGGAAGCAGTTGCATATGGCCCACAGTGCAACGTTTGGTCAGAGAGAAAGTTCGCAAATAGGAAATCACCTTGCAGTTGTCACAGCATACCCCATGGGCACATTCAGCACCTGCTTTCAGCGTGCAGTTATTGGCGTTACAGCATGGACTGGAACACTCCTGGAAGATGCAGAAAGACGTACAGCTGAATGTTGTGCAACCACCAGTGTGAAAACGAGCCAAAAGGAGATACTGTGAATATATGCGAGGTCTGTACACAACCCAGTGTTATTTACAACTTAACAGAGTAAAATGATGTACCGTGATGTGTACAGTGTGAAGTAATACATTATGGAATAAGACATCTCATTCTGCGTGGTGTCAAGCAATGGAGTTTTTATTGCAGGGTTCTGTCAAATGTGCAAGTAGTCCAAGTCACAGTTTTCCCTCCATTTTCTCTGTAATTTTAGTAGTATCCAATTCCACCCCCATTAGCTAGCCATCACATCTCTTCTAACAATCAGTAATGCAATGTCATTGGACAGCTCAGTGTGCTCGGATTCTGCTACACCAGCCAACATACACCCACGTGCCCAGCAGTGTGCCAATTCTGCCATGCCAGCCAACAGACACCTGTGGTAGCTGGTATTGCGCTGAGTGATTAGAGAAAAAGAGGCTACTTGTGCTCTTTAAGCCCCCTGGCCATGGATGTCTGTGGCATCAGTGGGCACTGAACTATAAGTTGATATGGTCAACTTAGACAGTTGTGCCACTCAGGAGACCCAAGTCCGCCGCTATTTGTGAAATTTTAGCATGTCTAGTTGCTTTGATGACCCTGTCAGAGAGAAGTAGACTAAAGATGTCATGTCCAGGTTCAGCCATAATTTTGCCAGCGCACTTTTCTTTATAACTGACCAGATTATGCATTACATATTAGTTTCATAGTGGTTATTGAATAATTTACAGTAGCTACTAAGTGAGAACTTTTAAGATGAACTGAATAATAAGTCTGCAGTTTGATTGGTTAACCAGGCCTTCTTGAGGTAAGGGGGATGTGTAAAAACAGTAAAATGTGGAGAGCAGGGTTACTGTAAAAACATGGTTGTGAAACCCTTGTGTAGTGTCTCACCTCCACCTCCCCGCAGTCACACTCCTCTCCCTCCTCCAGGTAGCCATTGCCGCAGTGCTGGCCTCCATACATGGCTCCGGTATTGGGGGGATTAAATAGACACTTCCCCCCACCTGAGCTCAGATATCGCTTCAGCTCTGCCTGGTTACAGGGATTAAACACACGCGGGAAAGGGTGTCTGTAAAAAAAAGAAAAAAAAGCAAGATTCAGAGGTGAATTCAAAAGGAAGGCGGCTAGTTAAAGGAACAATGTGGCAAGAAATTAAATTGCCACAATTATTTCCTCACTCAGCATCTAGTGAGTCAATTAAGTTATGTTGGGGTCTGATGTTTGCTTCTTTAGTGTTGCACTGGAGCTACAAGGCTACAAGAAAAATCTTATACCCTATCAGTTAGGATTAGTTAAAGAGAAAACTCAAATTGATGTTTTAGTAATAACTTTTTCAACAGTAAAAATCACATTTTTTAGCATTAATAAAACCAATTGTTTCCATGATTTTGACTACTAATGAGTAACTTTTCCTTTAAAGAATCAAACTATTGCACCAACTACTACACCAGTCAGCGGCGAGGAACCAGAAAATCTACTGCAGGGAGATAAAAACAGCACGGAAAAGGTCAGCTCTTGGTTATTTCTCTTTCTTTTTACTATGCAGTATTTCAGAAGGTAGAATTTCACAATTAGCTGGACAAGCCAACATGTATAACAATGATCACTCTTGTTTAAGACCCCCTGTTTCATGACTGTTCCATTCTCATCATCTAAAGGTAAAGCAGTAGCGGAGTGAGCTGTTTGGTGCAGCAGTTGTTGTCTCACCCTGTAGCTGCAGCCATGATGCAGCCCCCGTCTTCTGGCAGGGCCTGGCAGCAGCCCTCGCTGTCATGGCTCATCCCAAAGTTATGGCCCATTTCATGAGCCATGGTGGCAGCTATCCCAACAGCACTTTCAGAGTGGTCCTTGAGAGAAAAAGACACATTATTTATGCATATACAATTGGAAAAAAAGATGTATGGTGTCATATTATACTCCAGGTTATTGTACCGAGTTGACTCCTCCTGACTGGTGTTCCGAGCACATGGCTTTAAGCGGAGCCAGTCCAATTGTGGTGCCCTGGAACGACATGCCCCTACAAACACAGAAAACACAGCTGGTTAGATCCAACTCACACTTCACAATACGTTTCACTAAAGCACATCCTTCAAGCTAGCAATGACTATGCAGAAGAGCCATGACAATTATTTTTTTTACCAAATACCTGGTGTTTTAAGTTTTGCACTGGGCTTACAAGGCTAATGTAGGTAGCAGTTCTATGCAAACATTTGCACACCCATGTCAGGTAACATGTTGATTTGAAGTGAAAATAAATTTTGTTGATTTGGTAAAGTGAAAATAAGTGTACATCTTCTACAGAGAACACATTCAATGTACATTTCCTGTTCATTAAACATTTAAAAAATAATAAAAGATCAAATGCGGCCTGCGTAAAATACACATACACATACATTTACGTATCATGTTTAATTTTTTTTCCTAATGTCTTAAACTCAACAAATACACATTAATTGTACATAAATGTGTACAAGTGCATCAAAACATATAATTTGGCCATAGGTGTTTACATGCACGCACACAACTGTAGACGCTTATACTCCACCAATCACTGACAGAAGTATGGGCAAAGTGCAGGCCTCAATGTAGCTGCTGCTGCTGTTTTAACTGATGTAATGTATTTTCATCCATTTTTATAGATAATAGCGTGTCATGAACTGTAAGAAAACATTAACAAGTTCACTTGGCTTAGCAACTCAACATGATTTGAAGGAAATGTGATCACTGAGGAACGCAGCTGACAAAATGCTAATGTGGTATAAGCTTCTATTATTTATTAGCTTATTTCCATTTTTCCAAAACCCTTTCTTAGTTTGTGAAAAGTGTCTGTGCTCTATGAGTCAGTGTTGTTTTCAGAGGGACTAACGTGATGAGCTGTGCGTTGTCATTAGGCAGGTGTGGTAGCTGTTTCCTCCTCCAGGTGAGGAAGGCTCCTAGCGTGCTGTAGGGGTTGTCCGTCACACTGATCAAATTCTTGTCACTCCAAATCTCCAGCTGGATCAGTGCCACCCGGATATTCAGTGATTTGTAATACTGAGAAAGTCAAGAAATGCAGGCACAAAGTCTCGACAAAGAGCCAACAGAACAGATACGAAACGTCATGTCAGATACTGAAAAAGAAGACCAACCTTGTCCACATAGTTGGCTGCTTCGAGCAGTTTGGCCTTTGTCTTCTCTAGGTCATGGCCGTGTTTCACATACTGCAATAGAGGCAATAATTTCAAAATGCCATCCTGACCTCAGAGGCCTCACGGTCTCAAACACACAGACACACAACACAGGAATCGTTTAGGGTGCTCTCCGTAAATTAGAAGCCAGATGATTGATGAAAGGAAACAGGGCTTTGTGATTATGCGTGGCTGCACCACAGAGTGAGTCATCAAACAGAAAGTGCTTCACTGTCTGACTGAAGCAAAGTCATTCCCAATACAAACTGGAGCTCCAGAACTGGTTGGTCATTGTGCGTCACAAGCAGAGGCTTCTAGGAGCCAGATTCATCAAAGTATCTTCCATACCATTCTTTCAAACCACTGCACTTTAACCACTTAAGTGGAATGATTGATAACTGACACATGTCAAATTATTGCGGCTTATTGCTTTATTCATTTTTCACCAGCAGTGTTCGAGGCTTTAAAGTGATAGACTGCTAAAAAAAAAATCTAATTTCTGTAATTTCCCCAGATGTAATTAACCAGCCAAGACATGAATGGTGTGTAAAATTTGCTTCTTCAGTTTTGCACTGGAGCTACGAACCCAATGTAGCTATCAAGTAAGGGAAAGTTATACTCCAACAGATTTCAAAAGATGCAACAAAGACAACCAAAACACAAAGAAATTTAAAACAACAAAGCTTAAATAGGCCTACATGTCAAAAAAAGGTAAATCATTTTAATAGCAGTGAAAATGAAAATAGATATTAAAAATGTTGTAGGTCTTCCCTTTTTCTTTCAGTTTTCTGTGCAGCTGAAGTTTATTGTTCACCATTTGTTCTATTTTGACTTTTCCATTCCATCTTACCGGTTGTAGTAGTTACCTGTAACTTTGGCACTATTAAATATGATTTGGAAAATTCACATAAGAAGCTGGCAAATACGTCCCAGGTCTGATTGTAGACCCAGGTCTCAAAATGTAGAAGCAAAAAAATATGTAATCAATAGCCAATCAACAACGCCAAAGCGCAAATTATCACTAAATAGTAATAGAATTCACTGCCTTGGATGAATTTCAGTTCTCTGCTGATAAGAACTTTTAATTTTGTAGCACATACTATGGCTTATACCCTGTAATCACACATTTTATGCAGCTTCAGTGCAAAACTAAAGACATACACTTCAGACACAAAACATGCCTTGGCTCACTGAGCACATTTCGAGTTGGTGGAAAACTGCAAAACTGCTTCTTTACTGAATTATTCTTTTAATGAATTAGGTTCTACATGACACCATTAGCATTATGGATGAATAATCACAGTTATGTGTTTCTGAGGATGGCTTTCATGTCTGTGTTTTTACCTCATCGTGATCAGCCACGAGCATCAGCTCCACGTACTTCATACTATGGCTGACAGCTCTCCTCTCCTACAGAGGAAAGATTGATATAAACGAGGAAGACTAATGTTTGACACTTTACAGACCTCAGTCACTTCTAAATATAAAGGCGACAGACTTGGTAAGGCTTCCTGTTTCATTCATTTAAATTACAAACCCCTGACTGATTAATTTGTACTTTCTTTAAAGCCTCTTAGGATAAAGGGCCTGCATGTTCTGTCCTCATTCACTGTGACAACTTAACTGAAATATTGCATAGACATTCACATGTCATTACCCTGTGAACCTGGTGGGCCTGTGCTATCCCACCAATCAGCTCCCCCAGCTTGTGTGTGAGATTGTGGTGATGGCCACAGGTGCCGTTGTGTATCTTCAGTCTGTCAGTGCGAAACACGGCATGATCCTGCGAGGCTGTGTGATTGGCTAGAGGCTCGATCATGTAGGTTACACTCTGGTTCATGCTTATCATGCCCCTGGGGATGGTAAAAACACCAAGTGACTGAGAGAGGCACAGAGATGGTAAAGTGATGCACAGTGACCTTAGATGCATGCACAAAACACTTACATGCATATATTTCTGTAAACCTCAGAGGAAAAAGGCAAAGACCAAAGACAATCACTGTATTAAAGGGATATTCCAGTATTTTTCTTTCATTGGCTTTCACTGGCTTCAGATCAAAAACAACATTTTTTAGGTTTAAAGCATCTTCTTCATCATTACCATCCTCATCAGCACCATAATCATCATAATTCATTCATTCACTTAAATTATTAAATTAATTAAATTAATTTAATTACACCCTGGACAGTTTGCCAGTCCATCACAGGGCAGACACACATAGAAACACACTCACACACACATTCACACCTAGGGGCCATGTAGCATCTAAAATCCAAAAGATCTACAAAAGATCTACCATGATGTAAGAAACAGTATTCAATATATCTTTATTAGGTATGTAGATATAATGCATCGTATTGTATGCCTGCGCTTATAATGTTGTATCACTGTACTGTGACCAGTACTGTACGTTAGCTTAAGGCTAGTCTGTTAGCTTGGGGCTAATAAATTACTGTGTAGCTAGAGTGTCAGATCAGGACATTACGAGGCACTTTTCAAAGATTAGACTTCTATAATCTTTAATGTTTTAAACACTAAACTGAATCATTAACTTGTTACAGTAAAGTAAGGCACATTTCAGTCAATCTCTTTGCTATATTAAACACTGAATATGAAAATGCATTAAAACACTATCAAATTCAGAACAGAACAGAATTCTAAATTATTTGTACTGCTCTTAATACAGGATAACACGGTAACAGATGTGAATGCCAGAGAATAAAAGTTCAACTGATTTGTGTTTACAGCTCATATAACTAGGTCACCTAATCAAGAGCAGATTGCATTGCTTCCAGAATCTTAAGTGCTGCAATGCTACAGCATTTCCCAACTTACATACACACACATATACAAGAATGAAGAAAACTGGGGGAAAAAAGGACTGCAGATGTGCAGTCATTGGCCGGTGAGCACCAACAAAATGCTACGAAACATAAACGGTCTGACAAGACAAACACACATTAACAGACAGCAAAGGAAGCACACAAACACAGCAGACATACACACAATATGAAAAGAAATAAATCTATAAAATGTGCAGAAATGCACACAGTCACACACACACACACACACACACACATCACACACACACACACACACACACACACACACACACACACACACACACACAAATACACACTCAAGAGTTCCCTGAGTTTAGGTATAGTATGCAGCTGCAAAAAGCATCTGGAGGGCTCTGCATGTGTGTGTGTGTGTGTGTGTATAAAAACCTCCCACAGTCCAGCTTGATCCTTGCCTTTCCCCATTTCTGAAGGGCTAATCCAGAGGATGCCCATTAATTTGTAAATGTATTCAGGCCGCCCCGTCAGTGGCAGTAACAGTACAGTATCAGTCAATGCGAGCCTGTTCTTGCTGGCGTTTGTCTCCTCAGAAGAACCCTGGCAGGAAGTGGGCTCTCTACAGGACACACACAGCACGGAACAACACTCCATACATGCCTTGTCAGCCCACTCAGAGCCACACATCCAGCCACTCGCACATGCACTGAACCCTCTGAACTCACACATCCTAAGAACTGGGGTGACCCAGAAACAACTGCTGCTCATACTGCAGCCTTGATTTACTGTAACATTTGCACAATTTCTTGGCGCGTGACATGACTGTTTGGTTATGCAGTGAATATATATTGTATTACCACTGGAATCATACAGGCCAGTGTAAATACTCGCTTTTAAAAATAAAGGGGTCAGTTCTAGAGCAATGCCACAGAAGAACTCTATAGAACAGAAATCTTGTTTAACCTCTCTATAGAACAGAAAACTTGTTTAATTGTATAGTATTTGCACAATTAAATTACATTTAATTGCATTGTGTAAACAGAAGCCATTTAATATCGGGATCTAAATTATTGTCTGTGGTAGTGGACTGTACTGTACAGATGCAGCACCTGGAGATAATATTGAAAAAATCTGGTGTACTCCCTTGAATTGCCATCTTTGAAAAGAACCAAAGGTGATTTTTCTCTGGCACTGCTCCAGAGAATCCGTTATTATAAACAGGGGTCAGCAGCACATACAGTGTGAAGTCCAACCAGTGTAGTAGCTAATATGCTACATGTATTTTTTAAAGATCCCCTTCCATTATTCCTGATATGGACACATAGCTACACAGCACTTGTCTCAACTCGCAGCTTTGGAGGAAAAGTGTCCGCCAAATGAACGCATGGCATGATTCGGGTTCTGCACGATTCACCCCTGCTGACCCCCGATCTCTCTAAACAGAAAATGACTACACTTCATGCTCCGAGATTTCATCATTCAGACACAGCAAGAGTTCATGAGCTATAAATTAGGCCCAATGCTAATTTTCTGGTTCTGTATCTTGAGTACAACTGTTTAGATCCGCCTTGTAACTGTTGATTTAAGCCAAGAAAAAGATTTAGTATGCAGAGAGGAATTTGGCTGCTCCACAGATGATGATTTGTTTCCAAGGAACGTTTTATATCTAATGATAGATTCAGTAGGTCAGAATGGGGTTTCCCTCAAAGGTAAATTTGGTTGGTTTTGAACTTGACATAAAAAAGTTTAGCTGTGTGTCACGATAATGTGATCATCAGTGGGTGGCTTCCAGTTGTCCTTCTGTTTGATGACAGATGTGAGTGGGGTTGTTTGTGGTTATACTAAAAAGGGTTATTTGTAGCGATGTCACGGAAGAACCACTTCTGGTTTCCTAAATAGCACATTCAAAGGACAGCTCTTTAAAGACCTGTGAACGAGATGTGTGTTTTTCTTAGGTTAAAGGGATGGTGTCCAACACAATTTGGTGATTTCCCTTCCCAAACAAACCAAGAAAACCTGGGAACTTACTAATGAATTGAACCAGGTGTTTTTGATCAGGGAAATCACACTAGGTTCTTGTTCTCCAGGACCTATAAGAACCTTGTTCTACACCAGTTACTTTTGTTCTTTTTTCTTTCCCTTTTTCTGGAATCTAAGCCAGGAACCACTGAGAAACCTCAAATTTTATATTCAGAAGTTCGTGGATGAAATTTGGGACAAACATCTGATTCTGAGCTCTCTGTGTATGTGTGTGTGTGTGTGTGTGTGTGTGTTTGTGTGTGTGTGTGTGTGTGGTAGTTTTTCAGTATAGCTATTCTGGTTCTTACCTGAGTCCAGCACAGGTGCTAAGAACAACACTTGAGCCCTCCACTCCTTTCACCACACCATGGTAATAACAATGCTCCTGAAAAAAAAGCACATAGCAATAGTGTAACCTCAGACCAGCCTTAACATTAAAAAAAACTTGTGGGTTATTCTCCATATCTATCACTCCAGGAACTTCAGGACAGTGATTCAAAAAATGCAACTGTGTTTATAATAAAAGATGATAAAAAATGTCTTGCTTTGAAATGAGATATATCAGCCATGGGGTTCCTCTCTTCTCCCAGCATTCATACCTTTTCACTGGCTTTAAAAATACTGATAAGAACATAACAAATGGCCTCTTCCAGAATTGTGTTGAGACTTTATCAAGTGATTACCAAGACAACATAAAACTGCTTATTTATTATATGAAGGTGATCATAAATGCCATTTGCTGTGCGTAGTGTTGGAACAGCTCCTGAACTCACCCTGCTGGATAAGCTGGAGGAACGGCGGGCTCCACTTGGACTGTACCATATCTCTTGATAATTGGGGGCCAACAGCTCCCTTAAACAAACAGAGACCAAAAAGAGCATATGGATTAATACTGCATTTATCTGCTTCTGCACCTAATCCTTCTGCTGAGCATTGTTAATACTGGCACACAATCCATCTTTTGCTGAAAGGAGGAATATAAACATGTCATGGCTGTTCCTACTCCTCTTTTGAAGTCTAAAGTAAATGAGGATTTGATCCATATTAGGTGCAGGATTGTTGGGTCTCAGCCACTGGAAAACCTCTTTAATTAACTAATGTGTTGCAGGAGGATTTCTGGAGGAGAAAATGGTAGAGTGTGATGCCGAGGCACCGAGATACTGCACAACTCTTCTCTAATGGCTCCAAGCTCATAAAACATTCATTGCTACAAAACAGAGCACCGGTGGAAGCTATCCAACAACAGAAAAGAAAAAAAAGTCCTAATTTTGCTTCTTTAGTTTAGAACTGAAGCCGCGAGTCTAACATTGCTAACACAAAGGGTCAATAGTCACTCAATTTTTTTCAGAATCAGAATGAGAATCAGAATCAGAAAACTTTATTGATCCAGGAGAAAACTGCTTATTTTACACCTGCACAGACAGAGACAAAAAGACAAAACCAATATAAAATATAGTATAAAGTCAAAATAAAACTCTCCAGAAAATACTCTGAAAATGCTTTGTCTTAAGTACACTATTATATCTGCTATTCAAGTAAATACACCACCAAAACTTATCTCACCCCCTTCAGATCAGCTCTTCTTTAAGATGGTACAGACCTCATGATACATTTTAGAAGACAGCATGACTTACTGTGAACTATAAAAATGGCCCTCGGCTGGATCTAGAGGTTTTTAGGGTCATAAGAATGAGGCAGATGTGGAAGGTATTATGGAAAGAATGCGCGAGATACATGAACCACCTTGTGTATTTTACAACAGTATAGAAAATAGACCGTTAAACAGTAGAAGACATGCCCAATTTCCTCCCCAGTACACACAGCTGACATAAGGCTGGAGCTTGCTCTAGAGAGAATTGCCATGGACGGCACAGAAGTAAAGAAATTAATAAAACTAAACTTCCTCTTTTTACCATTCACCTAACCTACAAATTAAATAAAAATACATGACCAGACAAGTGATGCCCACCTCTTTTCTAGTGTGTTTAGCAGTGGGCTTCCACATGATGTACAATGTATAGGTCCATCTGAAATAACCAGCATGTTTCTAGAGAGTTTAATAAGCTACCAACCAACTGGATTCCCTGCTGTGCAACTCAAGGGCTGATCTTGGATCAGATTCCTCTAATTATTTATGTCAGTCATTATAACAGAAAATTGATCTGCACACCTACTCCTGAGGTGGTCTGTGAAAAAAGGTGGTTTGAATAAAAAGGCTGCCCACAATGTTTGGCAACACATTGAGGTTTTGTTCATTTTTATAGCTCTTAGTGAGTCATACTATGTCTTAAACCACACTGACAAGTATGTGCCACCTTAAAGAAGAGCTGGACGCATTTTGAGTGGATTGACAGAACTTTTGGTGATGTATTTATCAAGTGTTTGTTAGCAACATGTCCATGTCTAAACTAAAAAAAGCATCATTTGGGCATCAAGCATGTTGTGGCTGACTATATCATTTTTTTTTTTTTTGCAAGATCCAAATTTGTACTTAATATCTACATATTGTAAAAATATGTCACTTGAATTACAATAGAATTTCTTCCAAACATAAATGAACTATAAGATAAAATGTTGCTGTAATATATTTGATTCATTTGATGTAAATGACGAACATGTTCAATAAATTTCATTTGTTTTGTTTTTTTATAGAGCAAGATTTTGCACTTTTGAATATTTTGAAAAAGAAAAGTTTTAAATACTTTCCTCTACTATTCTATGTGTCTTAAGGCTGTGTCCAGCCTAGTACTCAACTGCACAAGAACACAGTGTCAGGCCCATAAATGGCTTCGCAGTGTGAATTTAAGCTGATGCCAGGTCAACGTTACTGTATTACAGTGTGTGGATCACAGCTTCACAACTAGAAAGTAGGTTACTCTCTACCTCACTGTATCTCACCTGCCATCTGTCACTTAAGTCTATTTACATCAACCAGCCAACCAGCTGTACTTACAGTGCATAAATATTCTAACACATTTGCACACTGTTCAAACCTTGTTTATAATTGTAATGTAGACTATATTTTTTCTATATGTTTTAATTATCTTAGTTTAGCCTTTTCTAATTTCTCTTTTATTGAATTTATTTACAAATTTCATTGCACATTTCACTACATGTTGTACTTGTGTAACTGTGTATGTGACAAATAAGGAATCTCTAATCTTGAATCTTTACTTGAGTATTTAAAAATGTTTGCTGGAAGCTACATACTGAAATAGCTTCTACTGGAAACTATATATAGAATAGAACTATGTAGTCTTCTGCTGAAGTATTACAGATCGGAAATATATTCTTGTGGTTCCAGGTCAGTAAGAAGACTAGGCAAATTCTCAGCTGCTTGCAGTCTAGACAGAGAACAAACTACACTACCGGTTTACACATCAGCTCTTCCTGCGTACGAAGAAGGTTATTAGGAGCATTTTTTGTCTCAGCAATCCTCATTGCTATTGTTAATAGTCTGTTTAATGTCTTTAAATGACATGAGCATTTGTAATATGTCTTTACCTAAAATAAAGTCAGGATCAAGTGACTCCTGTAATGTTTACTCCATTATTTCAGGAATATTATTTCTTTTGTTACAGTGATATACAAATGAGGACCCAGCTTTCCTTAGCAGACCAAACAGACAGGGATTCTCACAGTGGGAGTGATGTCAAGAATAACCAGTGACCTTCATCCTCACTGAAATAACTGTTTAGGATTTCGCTAGCCGGGGTGGGGCCGGTGGCATGCACAACATTGATCTCCTGCACTGCGAGTTATCTCCACACACAGCAGCCGCATCTGGTTACATGTCTCAACATGCTCCTACTGGATGCTGGCATGCTGCCCTGTACATCTATATGGATATTTATATCTATAATATCCAATGTTATATCCAATCGCATGTTTAATTTTAAAGTGACCATGTCATGGAAAACTGTTCATAAATTTTTAAATAAGAGTTGACTCAGTAAGTAAACTTTCCATAAATGGAAACTAAACTGTTCTGAATTCTTTCATTTTGTGATGTCACAAAAAACGTACGTACATACGTCCACCAACATACACACTGAAGTGAAAAGGAGTGTTTCAAACTGCTTTTTGAACGAGGTCAAAAATGTAATTTATACTGGGGATGCTGGGCACTGATCCCCACCACTTTTTGTTGAGGGCCATTTGCTCCCCACCCCTTTTTTTTTTTTAAACAATTCCCCCTCATTAACAGATACTCTCGCCACAACCAACATCCTGGGTTGACAAACATGTTCAGTGTATTCCTCACCACTTTTCAAACCAAACCAATGCTTGTGAATGAGGCACAATACAGGGCAGAAAATCAGACCAGAGGACATTTACATATATCAGTCTGAAAGGCTGTGGAGCAAAACAGCCAGTTTAATTCTAAGTGACAAGGGGAGAGGTTGGAAATCGTCATAAATTAATCACGAAAGAATGACAAAAACAGGGAAGATGTAGAATATGGACACTTACATCACATTTAAACACAAAAAAGATAAGTACACATCACACTTCTGAGACCTAACTCAGATTAATGAATATTAAAGTGTTTTTAAAAAGTCTTTTAAAAAAGCTCGGAATCACTTATATTAATACTATGTGTTATTTCCTATACAGTATTTGCTTACAGTGTTTTATACATTTATTTGGTTTTATATTATTGAATGGTGAAACCGTTTTTCTTGTTGGATTACACAATGTAAATGAATCATAAGAGGCAATTAAATAAATAAAATGAGGGAAAACAGTCCTCATTCACAAATAAATTGCTGTTAAAAACTCAACTGCTGAACCTGACAAAAGGAGTTTCTTCATTAACTAGACATATCCACCCTGAGCAGAGGGGATATTTATGGCTCATCATTTACTGTCACCCTCCTGCACCTCCCACACACACACAGTGGGTCGGTAGGGCAGGCTATGAGTGAACAGTGACTGCTCAGTGTCAGCCGGCCCAGGAGGCGCACTGTCTCTGTGTGTTTATACTGGAAACTCCAACAATGAACTGGACACAGTCCAGACCCACTGGGCTATGACCCCATGACCATCACACAGGAACACCCATGCCGCTGCACCCCCTGATGCCTCTACTGACTCAGCTCATGTGTGTCTCCACTCTGTTCTAGAAAGGTGTAGTCTATGATATAAAAAGTGTCAAAATTGGTGCGGGAACAGTCAAAAAAGGTTATCTGAGGTCGTCCTCAGTGACTGGCAGTGAGCCTATAGATGACGTCAGGACTTGAGTACCCACTCGGCCCCAGCCACAAATAGCTTCAGGGCACTAGTGCACTAATGTTACCAACCCCATGATTGAATGCTTCTGGGTGAGCGCTGACAGCCATCAGCTACAAGGACGTCCTGGCACAATGACAGTGTGTTCAGGGAAATGAATCCCTAGAAAAGCAACAGGCACTCTGTAGCAGTATCATGAGGATTAAAGGGATCGTTCATAAAAAAGCTAAAATGTATGCGATTTTTTCCCCCAACAAAGAAGATGTAGTTGAGAAAAGAGATGCACAATATATTGTCTGTCAATCATTGTAGCAATATTGGGTCTTTACAATACTGATATAAAAGAAGGTTGCAATATCCAAATGAGCCTCTAACCAATCACTGTGTTTTTGACAGGGCGATATTCACAGCTCCAGGTGAGTGTTATCTGGTGTTTTGATGAATTAAGGTGCTCATGTAATCCAACAAAAGCACAATTGTTTTGGTCAATCTTTAACCATTAAAGACACTGATTGGCCAAGGTGTTTTTAAAGGGCCAATATTCCTAATTATGTTTTTCCATGTTTGTTTGGGTTTGTGTACAAAAAATATAATTCATTGCAATTCGCCATAATTTACTCCTACATGACTATTTTTCAGCCTCTGTCTATCCCTTAGAAATAAACTCTGTTTTTGTGACTGAGCCTGTAAGACTGATATATACATTTCTTTTTTCTTTTTTTTTTTCCTGATTGGCCAACCTGTATTGCAGCTTATTTAAAAGGCAGATTGGGGCTGAAACACTCCCTTGAACTTCAGCATGCATGGGTGTGGCTAAACTGCTGTAGGTTGAATAAGGAGATGTATGTAAATATACTGGTTTTGTGACATCATCAAAACAAGGATTTGAAAACAAGCTGTTTTTGCAGCTATGGACTATATGGATTAGGGAAAAACAGATCTACTATTTTGTCCATATCGTGCAGCCCTAGTTATTAAGGCAACACACTTTTGGTATCTGAGGTTTTCTTCTTTAATTTCTACTGTTTGCAAGGTTAATGTTCTAACTACAAATGGAAGACCCCAACAATTAGCTTCACTCTAACAACATCCTGAAATCACATTCTAACTAAAACAAAACTTGTAACATGAAACATGAAAAAATCATGTGTTCCGTCAAGCTGATGAGTGCAATGTTCTCCCTTTCTTTTCCCTGTTTCTTGATTTTTGTATATTTCTTGTGTCTTTTTCCTGATTTCTTGTCTATGTTGTTGTTTACATTATCCATGTGCCTTTATTTACTATAGCCATATGTCTGATGTTGTTTTGGTCTTAGCCCCAACATAGTCCTGCCCCTTGTTATTCTGCTCACCTGTCCTCCCCAGTCCAGGTGCTCTCGTTTCCCTAGTTAGTATATACACCCCTGTTTTTCAGTCTGTGTTTGTCAGCTCTTTATGTTAATGCTCTGTTGCTACTTGGTTTGTTGTTTGCTTGGTGTTTGTTCTTTGTGCTTTTGGCCCCAGTGTTATTCTGTTTGTTTCTTGCTCAGTATTTGTTTAGGATTCTGTATTTAGACCCAGTGCTTTGTAACTTGTTTGTGCTCTGTGGTTTTTCCTCCATATTTTGTCTCCATGTTGATCTACTGTATTTTTGCTCTGTTTATCTCCACTTAGCCCTGCATTCTGTTTCCCATTTTTTCTGTTAATAAACTTTGTGTTCATCTATGTCTCAACACGTCTATGTCTTAAGAATTTAATGCTCCACTAATGAACGAACACACAAAAAAACAAAAAAATCCACAAAGAAAGACTCTGAATTGTGTCTAAAGGTTTGTTCATTTTCTTTTCTAAGAAATTTCAAGGCAATGAGATTTCACTCAATATTGCAATGGAATGACTAGCTTTGTCCCACATAAAGAAGACTCTGCTGTCTTGTCATGTCACACAGTAGTGCCCCTCTCTGCCCAGGCAATATGGTCATTCTGCTCCTAAGGGCATTGATAACTGAGGGCAGTAAGGAGGGCAGTGGGGAACAGCACTGAGGAAATTCTGATGTAAACCCCTCCAGTAGCACCACTCAAACAATGGCTGCCTCTTGAAGCCATCACTCCACAATGTGCTTCAAATGAGAGAAAGACAACACTGGCTCTCACTCGTCAGCAGAATGACCCGCAGCAGATGTTATATTGAGCCTGGCTTGCAAACATGTCGTACATGACAATCAACTGACCCAGACTCAGCATGACATCACTGGCCTACAGGCACAGAAAGAAAGTGGGTGTGGCCTCCTTTCCTTATATACTGTGAAAGGTAGGGATGTAAAAATACATTGATGCATCATGATGGAAATTCAAGTGTACTGGGGATTACAGTAGATTCTAATATTCAATAAAGTATTTAGCAAGTAAATAAACTGGAGAAAGCATTACCAAAATATGCGCTTTTAGGTGTCAAAAATCCAAAAGTATTGCGTTGTTTTTACTGTCTATGTTACACTATTGTGTAAAAAGTCACATTTGTCGATTCAGCGTAATTAACAATTCGTAATTCTTCCAAAATAATTAAATAATTTAACCAAATCTAATCATGGTGAAACTGAGCTCATTAGCATTTATAGGTCAATTGGCTGCCACAGGCTCTGCATAGTGTCATTGACTCACAGGCACAGAAAGAGAGGAGGCGGGAGTGTGGGAGGGGATTCTTCTTGTCTTACATATTGTAGAAATGCTGCTACTACTGGCCTAATTATCGACTGGTATTTGTAAGTGACTCCCTGACAGAAGCTTCAGCCAAGCAAGCACTACCTTCTCCCTAGAGAAGGCATGCCATTAAGCATATGCAGGCAAAAATAGCCCTCTGTATTACGGGATAGGCTCTGCAGGCTTACAGTATATTTACTAATGCTGATGGCAGCAGATTAAGAGCCTCTCCCAGTAAAACGACAGAGTGTAACGTGGACCAGTTTAGCTGCAGGAGAATCTATCAGAAGATAAACTGCCTGTAACAGCTCAGGTCATTCTAAACCCTCTCACAATATATCCAGATTGGTTGATAAGTAGATGCCATTATATCCTTACTCTGCTGATTCGTATCGGACAATGTAATGCAAATTTAAGCTTTTACTCCAACCAACCATCATCATTATAAGACTTTCATTAACAAGCTGCTTTACTCTGGCTCCAACTGCTGAAGATCTACAGTAGGTTTTACAGGGAGTTTGTACAAGCAAAGTGTAAAGTAGGCATCAAGTTAAGGGTGGGGGGGACACTGTACGTAATCCTGGCTACTTTTTTATATGTGGTGCTACATTACAGACACCAAGACGGTGATCAAATTAATATTAGTGTGTTGTACACACAACTCGAAAACCTTCTAATGAAAAAATAGTTGCTTTCTATTTTTAGAGAAAAAAAATATAAAAACTGTTAGGAAATAAAACTTGAGAATATATGCACAACTGCTGTCAGATTGTGTAACTTTAATGTATGTTAACATGACAAAATTCCAATTGATTAGGGAACATTTCTGTTGGTCCATTTATCATAAAAAGTTCACACACCTAAAAATGCAGAACAGATTTCAAAAAAATAATAATGGAGTTGGAGTTGGAGTTTATAAAGGCAGTACCAATACATATATGCCTCATTTTACAAATGTAACACTGACACCAATGCATTCTGTAAATTTAAGAATGGCAGCATACTTGGGAACTCTTTTTGTGTTTCAGCAGAATGGTGCTTCTACTGGATTGTTCTGAAATCTGTCCTTCATGCCTGTCAGGCTGCCTTTTTCATTTCTTTTCATTTCTTTGCTTTTCTCCTATACAGCAAGGGAGCAACGCATTAATATGTCGCCGCAGCAAAGGGGCAGATAAATGGGGCTGATTTGGTATGCGAGCAGGTCTGTAGAGCTGGAGCAGAGCCAGACAAGTGTGTTTGAGATGCGACCATTTAGCAAGAACTGAAACAAAGAGCACAGTTTAACACAAGCGGGCAGGCGGGGTGGGTGTGGGGGCTTTTGCTGGTGCTGGTGCTGCAGGGTCAACAGGCAACATTCTTAACCAGAACTGCATGACATCACTCTGAACAGAAGAAGAGTGGGGGGCTGTATAACAGAGAGAGATGAAATAAGATCAATGAATACATTAAATTTAGGCTGTGTGAAAAGGGGAGGAGGAGGAGGAGGAGGATAGAGGGAGAAAAGAGATGAGGAGAAACCCAGAAAGAAAGAGAGGCTGCTATCCTGTACTTAACAGCCAGTCCCTAAGAGGGGTCACCACAAAGTCAAACAAACCAATCTACAAGACAAAACAGAGCGAAAAAATGAAATAAAACATCTAGGGCAAAGCCAGGAAACTTATCATTTTCACAACACACAAACTTTTACATGGGCCTCGTGGGAGGCCACAGAGTCAGGACATGCTTCTTCTGAAGAGGAAAGGAGGAACAGACCGAAAAGGGGGTGAAGAAAATGAATGAAGAGAGAAGAAGGGAGAGGTGAAGAGAGGCCGTTCCCCGACAGGTCAGAAGAATGTGATGAAATGTCCACATATGGTGGCGGAGGACAACAAACAGAGAAAAGAGAAAGATTAATGGTCCTCACATCTCTGCAGCCTATGAGTCTCAAGTGGGGGTGAACAGGACATTAATTACAAGGACTGGTTTCATAAAAACACATCAAACGGCCACACAACATCCTGGTCCACCAGCACTGTGATCAACACATAATACTGTCGTCTGTGTTTCAGTAAAACCTCATTTCTCAGAATTGTCAACTTTATATTGGTTAATTCATTATTAAATGTTAACATAATATAAAGGGCAGAGGCATAAATACATAAATAAAATAAAACAAATGCATTAATAAAATACCCCAATGACTATATTTTGGTGCAGGCATCACCTGACTTACCAAATTCATTAGAAAATTTAAAGGCAAAGTGACCTCTTTTCCTTACACTGAGGAATGAACTGCAGAGCAATGTGAACTCATTGTGAACTTCCAATGAGTGTCTGACATTGTTTTGATCAAAACTATTTGCGGTAAGAAACATCTATGAACTGATTAAAAAAATCTACATAATTCAGTCATCCTGGTTTGATATGAAATGCCAAATTTTTGAAAAACTTTAAGAATCAGAATTGTCAGAAAAGTTCAGTGCCTCTAAACAACATGCCACAGAAAGTTATCACATGAAATATTCAATTATATTCTCTCACTCTCTGTTGTTCTGTCTGCACTTGTGGTCTTGTGGAGTTCTGTTTTTGTTTTTGTGTTGTTTCGTTTCACTGTGTACTGTGTATATGGTTGAAATGACAATAAATCTACGTGACTATTTGACTTGACCTGATGCCTGAGAAACTGTTTCATTGTTAAAATAAAAAAAATTACCAAAACATATTTTTAAAGTGCATGCATGATAGACGGTGCCAGTAGGGCATTAAAAGAAAAGAAAACACCCCTAAAGAAAATGTATTTTCCTGTGTATTTGTAGGTTGACTGGTGGTAGACACTGTAGATTCTGGTTCCTATCACCACCACTGTAAAGAAATCTAGGTCAGCTTCTCTACAATTAACAATTTCACATCAAAGCACTCTTTGTTTACATCTCAATGACAGAATGATGCAGAAAATTTTAAAAACTTCACCTGTAACACTAAAAAGTACAGGATAAGGGCACCCCATGAACACGGTTGGGAAACACCACCATTTAAACACCTCCCTGACTTTTCCATTCCCTGTCCTGCAGATCTGCACCATCCTCCATCCCTGGTCCAGTTCCTTATTCTCCTTTTGAGGTGTGAGTCAGCACAGCCCTGCATGGCTTCGGGCCAAATGGGCTGCTCTGGGCCAGAGTCCGTCTGAAAGGCATTCATTAGGCTAAAAGCTTTGAGACACTGACAACACACACAAACAGAGCACACACACACACACACACACACACACACATATACATCCACACACACGATCTGACTGAGACAGATTTAGCTTGGATGACAGCCACTAACTACAGATGCCTGGAAATTCACTGTGGCTTTTTTACATTCTAGACCAGTTCACTCTCTTGCAGACAGAACGGAGCGATGGCGGAAATTGGGAATGTATAGAATGGGGGAGAAAATGGGACAAAACAAATGCTTTCAAAGAAAATTTGCCAAATTGGCTAAACTGGCACATTTACAGAAACATTTTTAATGTGTATTGCGCTCATTACTTGAAAAGAAATAAAATAAGTATCAGCTGAAAAGTCAGTCCTCAGTTTGGCGCTTAAAAACTACAAACTCAAAGCTTCGTAGTAAGAAAAGAGGAATTGCTTACATTAGTAATTACAGTGGCGGTAATGGGAACCAGGGCTGCAAAACTGTCATATCAAGTGAGAGTACAATTTAAAAGGCATTGAACTCTATAGATGTCTGGTTCTCCATTTACAATATTGAGTATTCTAGTCTCGGTTTATTCCCTGTCCAGGAAACCGAACCCTAGAGCAGTACAATCTAGTCATACTTTGAATAGGCAGCTTTTTTCTTATTCAGTCATTTCTTTCATATGAAGAGGTGTTGAGGTAAGAGATCCATTATCATTGCTGTCTGGCACACGGAGCCGCCTTTCCTCATGGGAATAAAATCGGAAACTCAATTAGTATGGACTGCCTCCTCTCAGAGAGAGCCAGAGAAATGAAGAGGAGAGGGAGTGGTGGAGGGAGAGAATAAAGATGAGAGAGAGAGAGAAATAGAGAGTAAGAGAGAGAAAGAGGTTAATGATGAAGGCCATAGGGAGAGTGTGGCTTTACTACTACAGAGGAATGAATAGAAGAACACAGAGTGTGTGGGCTACAGCATAGCTGACGAAAGGTGAAGCTTAAAACCTCATAAAAAATTTAAAGGGCCAATATCACAACGACCAAAATTTGACATTAACATTCAACCAATAGTTAAGGCCCGTTTGTTCATGCTGAAGTTATAATTAGTATTTCAGTCCAGACTACTTTTTGAATGAGGCATAATACAAGGCACTCATTAGGAACATATACATCGGTCTTAAATTTACATATACCAGTCTTAATTCTATGGGATAAAGAGAGGCTGAAAAATGTAAATGTAAAATGTAAAACTGAATTATGACATTCTTTGGTACATAAAACCACATAAATGCCATGAGTGGATCACCAGGGAAAAATAAAATGCAAGAAAAAAGTAAGATATGAGCCCTTATTCCTATGGGGCAGCTGGTGGCCTGGTGGTTAGGGAGTTTGCCCTGCGATCAGAAAGTTGTGGGTTCGAATCCCAAGACTGCTAGTGGTACCTCTGAGGTACCCTTGAGCAAGGCACCGTCCCCACACACTGCTCCCCAGGCGCTGTGTTCCTGGCTGCTTGGTGAGTGGGTTAAATGCAGAGGAAGAATTTCGTGCTGTTCACGTGGTGTGTTCACATTTGACATAAATGGTCACTTTACTTTACATGTTTTGTGTCTTTACTTGAAAAAGCCACTACAGAATTATAGACAAGTTTACTCATAATCAAATTGAGAGTCATTGCTTCATTGTGCTATTGCTACTGAACTTTCCATGATAAGTTCTTTAATATAACTATGTTACATATATATAATTATATAGTTACTTGCATAATGAATTATGTTTACTTTCTGTATGAACAGGTTTGAGTCTGTCTGTTGTTTTTCTGTTTGCCAGTGATACTTGAGATTTCTAAGGGTGAGCAGATTCAAGGAGCCACGCAATCAGTAAAACAGGACGTCCCTACAATGATGAGTGAACTGTGTTGTAAAATGCTTGAGGTTCTCAAAATGAAGAAACAAAGGAAGATCATGACACCAGTTTGGTTCCTGTCTATTTCAGTAATACTCTTGGATGCATGAGATAGTCATGGTCAAACCGCTAGACTTGTAGTCAAGATCACCTAAACCAAGACCAAGACACTACCAACACCAGAGGGTATCGAGACCAAGACAAGACCAAGACCAAGACCAAGACAGACCGAGTCAAGACCAAGACAAAGTCGAGATGAGACCAACACTGAGACTCCCTTAACTTTTGTGTGCTGTTGAGGACTGACATGACGGGTACTGACTGGTCCCAAAGTCATCTGACAAAAC
>JBBPCZ010000034.1:8913475-8931956 GCA_037974445.1 Brycinus macrolepidotus
TCCGAGACCAAGACAAGACCAAGACCAAAGACCGTCGAGACTGTGACAAGACCAAGACCACGTAAAAGTGGTCTCGACATCCCAACTCTACAAACCGCAGCAAACTGCCTGAATTTTTCATCACTATTAGTCACTGCATGTTTACTAGAGAATCAGAAGACTTGCAGACACTGCAACAAGTTTCATAGGAATCCACTCATTCTGGGTATTATCTTTATACAGCTGCAATCAATGCTAAAAATCATGATGCACATACACACATGCACACCTTTCATGTGCATTGCGTGGGATAGGAACACAGTACCCTGCAGGGACTCACAGAGGATATTGCTCACTCTCAAAAAGTGGAAGTCTTTTCATAGATTCATCTTGTAAGATCACATCCTTCCCTCTGTGTACTGAGAAAAGCAGCAACATGCTAACGCCTAACGCAAACATCTACACTCTTAAAATGTAGCCCCACAAAGGGCCAATGTGGCTGCAGGAGCTCAGGTCATCTAGCTAATCAGTTATTTAAACAAGTGGAAGCAGGTGAGCTTCTGTTTGATTTTAGTGAAAACCTGCAGCCGCCCTTTGCAGATAAGATTAGTGACCCCTGGTTCAGATGTTTGATTGTGAAGAATCTTTTAAAACAACCTCCACATAATACACTAAAGGTTCTGGTTTCCTTTAGAACCATTTAGCAACTGTTTTCTACAAATGCATTATCAATAGCAGAACTGACAGACAACAGGCAGTGTCCTTGTTACCAAACAGTTTGTCGATTCCACACCTGACTCGACATATGACATTTTCTTTCTGGTAAACTTTTTCTTTTAGTCATGTTAACAATTAAAGTGCCATGTAATACAGCAATAAGACATAAGATGCTGTGTTAAAGTGATTTTTTTTTATCAAGGGTAACAGAATTTCACACAAAACCTTTTAAAATGGCAGACAACAAAACATTTGATAAGATATACTTTTTCAATACATGAATTGTTGTTATTAATAATGACATGAAATAACATACTGATTAACAAATGTTCTGGCAAAATGTGAAGTCGCAAGAAAACCACAGACATATGAGGGAGGACACTTTCAGTCACCCATCACTGAATATTACAGTCACTTCTTTGTAATATCTAACAATAAAAAATAGCATAATATGGCAGTATTTAATGCAAAACATTCATTTAGAGGTTGTATTTGCTTACCAAATGATCAAAAACTACTTACAATTCCAATGACAATTTTAACTGACGTCTCTATACAATTTCCAGTCTTATTTCATCAACAAGCTATGCCCCTTTTCCCAAACTGGGTTAAATCCTAATTAAAAGTAGATATAACTAACACACAAGTATTTGAAGTGTGTTAAACATTAAAGTGACACACTCTTTTTATATTAGAGTATTATAGTAAATCATATAGTGAGTAGACTACTTCTAAACCTATGATAATTAGGAGCCAATTAGCCTGTTAGCTGTCATCTAAACTGTTAGCTGGCTTAGTTCCAGTTAAGACAATAAATTGACTAGGAGCTTTAGCACAGAATTGAGTTGTTGTGAGGTTGTCATGGGTGTGCATATTTTACAATGACTTTGAATGTAAGTCAGGAAATCAGATTTGAGGATCTGTTTTATAAAGTTCCTTCAGTCGTAGTTTTAAAAAAGAAAACAGAATAAAACAGTTTCATATCAGGCATGTAAGTTCTTTAAGCATAGATTCCCAGCACTCAGGAAAATGGGCTCTTTATCTTTCCTGATGCTTAAATATTGAAGTTAAATAACATTAAAAATGAAGGGTATCATGACAATATTGATACTGACTTCTTTAATACGGCCCAACACTACTAACGCCGCTGTACCTAAAAATAAGATAGTGACCGAACGCTCACATTTCTGTGGTTGTTCACAGCCATGTGCCACCCACAGGGATGCTCTATCCCTACAAAGATAAACTTGGAAAGCCTCCAGCAATCGGTGCCTGGAGATACTGTCGCGTGTGCCCCCACCCCCAACCTACCCACCCACACCACAGGGATCAGAAGTCAGACACTGTGGAGTCAGGCTCTGGTTGAAGCTTCAGTCCTGTCTCTATGGCTTTTCCATCTGCTGATGAGCTTTCATGATGGGACTTGAGCTAATCAGGCCACAGGGCTCCAGCATCACCAGAGGCAACAGATACCCAAAGGCAACTCTCAACAAAACACAACAATGAAAATCAGTCACAAGAACAAGTGAGGTACTTATCTTCTAAAAGGTTTCCACAGAGCTTAAGAATAAGATGTCTGCTCTTTAACTGTCTCCTGATGGTTAATAAAGAGCTTTAGATAAGTCAGCTGCTAATGGTCAACTCACACCAGGCGGATGCAAAACCATGTGACACCATATGCTCCAGTTCCTGTGTCCCTGACCAGCAGGATCAGGTGTCTTTCCCCTATGGCTCTGAGTGACCGCACAATGCAAATACTCTCCATCAACACATGGACATCTGCTCTGGCCAAAACCAACATGGACAAAGCGGCGAGATGCGCCCATTGAGTGTTACAGCAGTGATACTCTATAACAAAGTGCAGTGGTGTGATCAGGATTTTGGGGCCCCCCCAGAACAAAAAATGTGTCACTCCATTCAAAAATGACCTTCAATGAAAAATGACAATGTATTGTGCTTGTTTTTTCACTATTGCTACTGCTATGTCTCAACCAAGCTGGTGCTGTAATTTAGGCTAATGGCTGATTTACATCAAGTTTATATAAACTATATAAGTTGTTGTAGTCATGGGTGTAAACAGGGGTGCAGAGTTGGGGGACCAGTGACAGTAAACTTCACAACTGTGAGTCACATCACAACTAACTGTAACTATCTCATCAGACTGCTGTTCATATGATGCAAGACTCAAAATCCTCCATCCACCCAAACTCCTCCATTCACTCAAACTCCTCTGAGTAAACAGCCAGGTAAACAATAAAACTGGACAGCAGTGTAACACAGTTCATTCACAGTTGTGAATGCATTTGTGTGTCTGCTTTATGAGCTCAATAAAGGCAATGACAGAATGATGAGGGAACTGAATGGTCAGCTTTAGGTGGCCTTTTCTAACAAACCAGTGCTCCAAATGTGGATGTTTAGAAGTTAGGAGAGACAATAATCACATATTGTTGGTAGAAACAACAGTTAGAGAAACTACCTGAGCACCGCTGCACACACAACTCAGGTCCATCTTCATTTACACAGACGCTCTTTTAGCTTAGTCACAATACAATATCACTGCTGTGAAAGATTTAGTAGAAAGGTCACTAAATAATACAGGCTATGCACCTTTTGTAAAAAGAACTCACAAATTTATTGTGCATAATTTAAAAAAAAGGGTGAAGAAGTGTCACTGCTGCCCCCCTTTTAGCGCAAGTGGGTGTACATTTGTGTAGGTAGTGATATGAAGAGTAAAATTAAGGGTACCAATTGCAGTGGTCTTCTATGCTACTGGAAGCAGTGGGATTACCCTGTCTTAAGGGTGTCAGAGTATGTGTATTTCAATTGGTTTTCACACTGGGTCGATGTTATGCTGTACAAATATTTGTGATATCAGACATAACTGATCCAAATGGAATGAGTTCCACTGTTATAAAAAACATTGTGATATTCCTAAAAGAAACAATCATAAAAGAAGAAAAACTTGTTGAACGAAAACCATTTACACTTTGTGTTTCCTCAAACTAAAAATGCCTCATGGTGCAAAAAACAGAAATTGTTGACAGTTACACCACTGGTGAAGTGCAAAAGTAAAGTGAGAGTCAGTGAATGGTTTAAGGCCCAAATGCAGAAACACATATGACTGAGTCCATCACTGTGAGTGCACACGCAGCAGACACTCACTCATTTCTCTGCAGTTGGAGAACCAGCTCCGCTCCCTCTGCGGTAATCCTGACTTCAGCTTCTGAAGGATGCTGACAACGGAAGAAAGCATTGGTTTTACTGGATGGAAATTTCAGTAACAGAGAATTTTCACACCTCACTATCTAAGACTGGGCTGGTGTGCCAGTTTTATGCAAAAAGTCTTGGGCACCTATGCAAATTGTTTCAAGCCATTTTTCTCAGTGTATGATAATGTGTCTTTCTGCTAGCAAAGTTAACATTAGAAAAAATGCAAACAAACAAGAAAGCAGTAAAAAGTATCATGATTTGTTTTTTGTCGTGAAAAAGTAGTTGATATTTTGTGAGCTGGTAAGGAGAACACAGGTTTGGTTCGAGATTTCTTCTTGGTTCCTCCAGCCATTGCTTGGATTGGTGGAATTCCACCAGCAGCTCCTTATTTTATGTGATGAAGGACTGATTGAGTCAAACCAGGTTTCTGATTGAAACTACAAGTAATACTAGGCTTCCATAAGGAACACACTGATATACTGTACAAAAAATTACTGTTTACTGTATATTTGTATTCATACTTTTTAGCGTTATTTAGTATATTTAGTAATATTAATGTGAAAAAACAATCACTGCTCATCTAAACACTATTTTTGCATGTGCCTAAGACTTCAGCACAGTACTGTATAAGTAGTGTGACAGTAAGTCATGCAGAGCTATCTGACTGGCTGCTACTTTTTAGAATGTGAGAGACTGAGCGTATGGTACACCGGGGAACAGATACGCTACATGGACAAAAGCATTGGGACACAACTGTTTTTCAGGGTTTGGGCTAGACCCCTTACTTCCAGTGAAGGGCAAGCTTAATGCTTCAGAATACCAAGACATGTTGGACAAAACCATGCTTCCAACAATGTGGACACAGTTTGGGGAAGAACCTTTTCTATTCCGGCATGACTGTGCCCCAGTGCACAAAGAAAGCTCCATAAAGACATGGCTGGATGAGTTCAGTGTGGAAGAACTTGACTGGCCCGCACAGAGCCCTGACCTCAACCTCATCCAACACCTTTGGGATGAACTGGAACGGAGATTGAGAGCCAGACCTTCTCGTCCAACACAAGTGCTCAAAAACCTCATAAATGCTCTCCAAGAAGAAGAGTGGAAGCTGTTATAGCTGCAAAACGGGGGACCAACTCCATATTAAAGTCTCTGTATTTGAATGCAATGCCATTAAAGTCAGTGCTGGTGTGATGGTCAGGCGTCCCAATACTTTTGTCCATGTTGTGTGTGATACATAAGAACCACGGTTTACCTTTGTGTTCATCTGGGATCTTTTATGTCTTGCTGGGCTCAGCCACTGGGGGGATGTGACCTCATAGTGGTCCACAGTGTCGAGGCTCCACGGAGAGACTGAACGCACAGAGAGCAAAAGAGACATCAGGCAGATAGTCAGTTCAGCATTTTATAAGAATGATGACTTCAGGACATCCCAGAGACAAGGGCTCATCGTTATACCACCAGCCCTTCATCAGCATGCAGTCTGAGTGTAAACAGTAGGTCGGTACCTGTGTTCTGGCTGAAGGCGCTGCTCTGGAGCTGCAGAATGGAACACAGCAGAATCCACAGACTGGAGCGAGCAGCGCGGGGGTCGGTGCAGCCCCCACACATCGTGCACAGCCGCGCGAGACCAGCCCTCCACGGAGCGTCTCTCCATCCAAGTGCGCTCCCTCACTCAGCAATCAGCCGCTCTGTGTGCCGACAGCAGCGCGAGACTCTTTACATCACCACGCCCCCTTTGTGTCTCTGCCGCGCGCGCACGCGCCCACCCTATGGTGATGCACACGTGCACAAAGGGTTAAAAGTATCTAAGCTGTAAAAGTATTTAAGCTGTAATCGACGTACAGCTTTGGAGTACGTACACCTGCACACACACACACACACACTTACACACATGCGCACACAATATTATATATGAGATGCAACTGCTGTCATGCAACATTATTATCGTTATTATTATAACAACGGTTGCATGTAATATATATATATATATATATATATATATATATATATTGTGTACGCGTACACGTACACTCAGGTCTGTACGTATTATTATTATTACTGTTATTATTATTATTATTATTATTGTTGTTGTTGTTATTGTTGCATGACAACAGTTGCATGTCATAATATTGTGTGTGTACATACACATACACAGTATTATATATGACATGCAACTGTTGTCGTGCAATATCATCATCAATATTATTATTCATTAATTCATTTATTCATTTTCTGTAACTGCTTAATCCTCACTAGGGTAACCGGAGCCTGTCCCGGGGTCTACGGGCGCAAGGCAGGGACTCACACACACACACACACACACACACACACTATTCACTCACACACTCACACCTACGGTCAATTTATAATCACCAATTCACCTTACGCGCATGTCTTTGGACTGTGGGAGAAACCGGAAACCGGAGGTGTGAGGCTACAGCGCTTCACACTGCCGTTATTATTATTATTGTTGTTAATATTATTGTTATTGTTGTTAATATTATTATTATTGTTGTTGTTGCTGCATGACAACAGTTTCATGTCATATATAATAGTGTGTATGTACACGTACACACACAATTTTATATATGCCATGTAACATTATTATTATTGTTGTTATTATTATGTAAAATGTAATATCCATACTATATGTAAAAATCCGATTTAAAATCTGAATTAGACTGATGGTACTAATGGTACCCCATGCATTAGAGACCATGTTTCCATACTGAGATCTAATGACATTCACTTTGTCTGAATCATTCTTTATTTACAATACAGCTTAACTATACCTGTGTGTGTTACCAGGGCTCAGTATAATTAAAGTGTCTGGTTCCTTCACATTTTATGTAAGTTTAGAAAATCAAAATTCAGAATTCTGTCAGACAGGTTTAGTTACACATATGTATTTGATAGAAATAATACTTACATTATTAGGGAATATAAATATCTGCAGATGATGGCATATTTATTTCCATCATTGTGTAATTACGGCAGTGTAAGTACAGTTCAGAATTACATGAAAAACTCCTTCTTTGTTGCCTCACAACTACGTACACTACAACCCAATAAATCTGTTTTAAAGAGCACAGCTGAACAGATAACCAACAGATAACAACCAAGATCACAGATTTTCAGGACTGTGTTGCTTTTGTGTACTTGTGCCATTCTAATCTAAAGCTGATGAGAAACTGGTCGTCAAATGTTGACCCCTGCTTGCGAAACGTAAGCTGACCTGTATAATCTACCACCAGATGACCTGGTAAACTCAAACAAATAACACCATCGTGGTTAAGATTACAAATGGTTGTAAAATGCATTATATCGAACAGGTAGCATGAGAGGAATGTTATAACCCAAGATCAACTTTATTTAATGTTGCTAATGAAAAATGTACCAATAGAAATGCTCCAAAATGGCTTAGAATAACATTGTTTTACAGTAACTTAGATTGAAAGAGCATTCTGTCATTCCCCTGTAAAAAAAAAAAAAAACTGTTTTAGGATGAGGTTTTGCTACCACAGAAATAAAGTCTTGAGCCATAATAAGTGATAACTACTTATAAAAAAAAGGGACCAGGTGATCCCCTGGGTGGGGGTGGGGGGTAGTGGTCTCCCCCTTTCTCTCACAGCTGTAAATGCTGACAGTGCTCAGAAATGGACATCAACTGCTTCCTCCTCATACGAAGGTCGAGAGAGGCGGACACTGTTCATTGTGGAAGTGGTAAGGAAGACTAGAAGCCAATGTGTTATGGATGGACAGGGCCCTGCAAGGAAGCTGCAGCTTGACATTTGGCCATCGGTGCAGCTCAGTTTAAGAGAAAATCATTTATTCCACTTCTCTCACACTCACAGTGGGTAAAGTCTGGAGAGGGTTAGAAAAACAGAGCTGCTGAAGCCACAGAGACTGGCAGTGAAGGCCAAAATGGTCAAAATATTCAGCAAATTTTAAAGACACCATATCAATACCGTATCCTGCATTAACCCTGCAACTACAGTTTGTTAAAAAGATCAAGACATCAACATGAGGTGTTCCAGTTCAGGTGCAGCAGTATGATCTCTAGAAGTCAAATTATTTGGGCCAGATTTACATTATTCAGTGATAACAGGTATAAGAAAGACCATTCTTATTGCTGCAATGGTGGTCTCCTTCAAAAGCAAGTAAACCCTCAACTAAACACTTCTGCAACCTCTGAGCAAGACAAAGAGACAGACATCAGACAGTTGCAACTGGCACAGAGTTAACATTCATTTGATATAAGCCAAAACACCTTTGAAGATGGTGCCGACTTATTGCTGCCACCTTCTGGAGCACAGCTGGTATGACATGGTGAGCTGTAAAGGTAAATACTTCATCACTTCAAATGGTGGTTCAGGATAACATGAACATGCCCATATTACAGCCAGAGTACATGGGATCACAGTAACCGATCAAACGGTTTCATTGACATCATTTGTGATAAACATAAATACACAATTAAATATAAACAGGTTAAAAGTTTCAAAACGAGACAAAGAGATCTCCCTAAAATTCCAGAATTCTATCAAAATCTTTATGTAAAGCATTTACAACTTATAGCCTTTTCTTTGGTGGAAGACATTCAGATGATCTGCAGTATAAAAATGGACATACGATTAAAAAAAAACAAAGAAGAGAATTTGTTTTTTTTTTTATCAGCATTTAATTATAAGCATCATGTCAAGTACATTGTCATTCATATGTATCCATCCATCTTTGAGAAAATGTGCTTTGGTATTCAACAGATCACAATTCATACTCTTTGAAGAACGGTGTTTGATATTCTTTCCAAATGCATATGAAATTCATGTGCATTAACACGTTCGTTTACTAAAATATACTGCAAGTGGAAAGTAGACTAGAATCGAGCTGCCATGCCTTATGAAGGCCTACTGTGTTGGTTGTACAGAAAGCGTCATGAAAGTGTGTGAAAAGTAGTGCTCAAACACTGACAAATATAGCTGCAAAAATATCGGCAATTGGCGCTTTGTGGTATAAACGGGCAGAAATGCCCTCCGAAAACAACAATCCCTGAGGTTTCCAGAAGAAAAAGTCCAAGTGTTGTCACAGTTTTGCAGATCGGTTTCAAGTCCATCACAAATTGAAAAGTTCCTGCATATTTCAACATTCCATTGTGGTACAGATAATGTCACGGATAACAATCTGTGTGTAAACGTATTTGGGAATGGGGAAAAAAAAAAGAAAAAAAGGAAAGAACGTAAAACAACAGGAAAAGAAACTTAATGCAATAGCAAGGCAATTTAAACTGTTTTCTTTCGCCACTAGTAAGGTTTTCAGGGCAAGCTGTGCTGAAACCGTGTTACAACAGCATTTCTATCGGCCTGGTGTGGTGCCACCTTGCTTAAACAGTGGGTAAATACCCTGAAAAACATGAGGTAGTTGAAAAATAACAGCTAAGCACGGCTTGTTGGAATGGAACAAAAAGTAAAACAAGACTCATTTTATACCTGAACACCCGAAAATATAAAGGTATCAGCATTATTCCAAATCATTTTACACTGAACAAAAACCACAAAGTGTTCTCTCTGACCATTCGACAGGAGCAACTGAAGATTATGAACTAAAGAGCTCATGCAATAACCACCAAAACCCTGGAATCAGTGAGCAACCAAGCCATTTCTTCAAGATACTCCAAACGAAAAAAAATATATATTTACAATAAATCACCAACAGTCCTTTTGGTCTCATATCAACAATAGCTGTATAAATGTACTATGCTTTACGCTAAGGGAAAACCTTAAAAATGACAATATCCTACAATGAATTAAGCCAATGGCAAAGGCGTGGGGAAAGAGAGGAGGGGGCAAACAAAGATGTAGAACTGTGAAGAAACACATAAATTAGACTTACACTTAAATACGTATATTGTAAGAATATAGATTTGGTTATAGTAATACAGTATTTCATTATCTTTCAACATTCATTATTTCTTTGGAACTGTACATCAAACATGCCTAAATGCTCCTTAAACTCAGATAATAACGCTTGTTCCACTAATTCTTATAACAATCCTTGTTCCTTGATCATACTGGTTTTCATCCTATCCCTCTCAAAGTGATGTAGGCAGTGTATTTTAAATTACTGAGAAAATTACGATATCTTGTTTTGGATTCACATCAGAGGCCAAGTTATGCTGAGGTATCAGAGAGATCAACAAAAAGGACAAGTGTGTATCTTACTGAGTAGTAGTTCTAGACTGTGTAGGTGAACATAATCTCAAAGGGCTAGCATTTGAGGGTTTAGGTTGGGGGTTAAAAGCTGAGGTAGCAATGTTTGCAAGCGTATTCAAGTAAACAATAGTTTTTGTCCAGATAAAGCGCATTAATCTACAAAGTTCTAACCATAAAAGACTCAGCAATAACGAGTGTTACATTCACTCTTTCAAAGTAACTGGTACCACAAGGAACATTCTGTAGTTCAAACTCGGAGAAGTGAACTCACTGTAACTACATGAGGTAACGTCGTTTTATTAGACCCATAAGCTTATTTGAGAGGCTTGAACTATTCACCCCAATATTTGCTTGAATAATGACCCAACTGTATCCTCTCAGGGCTGGTCTAAGTTGGTGAGGTATGCATTCGCATATGGCTAATGAGGTTTCTTTGTTGTGTAAACTTGCCCCCACAGATTTGACACTCATAGGGCTTCTCTCCTGAATGGACTCGCATGTGCTCGGTGAGGCGGTATTGGCGTGTGAAGCGCATGCCGCACTCCTCGCAGGCAAACGGCTTCAAGCCCAAGTGGCTGCGCATGTGACGCGTCATGGTGCCGCGCTGGGTAAACATCTTCCCACAGATGTTGCAAGGGAATGGTCGCAAGGTGTCTAGCTCTTTGTGGGACTTCAGAGGGCACTTGTTTGTAGTGCCCGGAGCTTCTTGTGGTGCTGTGGCAGCAGGATCTTCATCGCCTTCCCCTTCCTTGGCGCCATCCATGTCTACATCTATGTGGGATTCCACGTGGGAGTTGAGGCTTTCTGAGGATGGGAATCCCTTTCCGCAAGGAATGCAGACATAAGGGTTGTCCCCTCGAGGTGCTTTGAGGTAGGACTCCTGCCGATAGACAAAGTTAGGGCTGGCGTCACTGGATTCTCTGTTCTCTGGCTGGTCTTGGGCATTCTCTTCACACTGGGTCTCTTTATCATCAGGCGAGTCTGATTTGAACACAAGGCTTTGGCTTATGTGACTTCCACTCTTGATGACAGGGAAATACCCGTTGACATTGCCTTTCCTCCTAGAACGCTCCCTGGGAGGAGTTCTTCTCCATTCCTGAGCTCCATCAAAGGAAACTAGGCTGCTGGCCTTCTCTGGAGACCTCTTCCCCGCCACACCTGACGGAAGGCTGCTGGCAGTTGTCCTGGAAACATATCCCTGCATATTGCTGACCTCACTGCTCAGGGAAACCACGGAACAGAGTGAAGAACTTTTCTTGGTGAGATCCAGACCAAGGCTCTGCTTGTTATTAGAGACACACCTACTCTCGCCGTTGTTTCTCTTCTTCGGTGGTACCATGCTTGCGTATATTTCGACGTCAGATGACGTGTCTTCAGCCTCCCTTTTGGGCAAGGGTTTGGAAGTGGGTGAAAAAGGCTGAGCTTGTGGACGTAAGGAGCTCTTGCCAGTGGTCGACCCACCAGGCTCAAGCTTGCTGGAACACAGACTCGCAAGGTCATGGAGCTGGAGGTAGTTAGCTACAGCGAGGAGGGCGCTCAAATTTTGCACACGCTCTATCCCCTGTCCCTCATCAGACAACTTGCCAGTGTAAATGAAGTCCAGAATCTTTTGGAACACGGCCGGATCCACCAGCTCTGAATCCAGGTGGATGAGGTTGTCATGAAGGACCAGAGACTTGAAGTAGCTGCTGGTGGCTGCGAGGACGCTTTTATGCGCCCGAAAGAGTGTGTTTTCCACCATAATGACGACATCACACAAGAAGCCCTTGGACCGTTGTTGGTTGAGCTGCAGCAGCAGTTGACTGGCATAATTTGAGAGCTCCATCTCCTGCCCTTGATGTTTTTCATTGAGGTGACTGCATGAGAGAAAAAAGGACAGGGTTTTTTTTTTTAAATACAAAAAAGGACAGTGTTTGGATTTCTAACATTCTGTTGAGCTATAGACAAAACATTAAAATATGGGTTTGAAATTGAGCACATCTCAGTTCACATCTTTTTCAAATTTCAGCGGCATTCCTGAATTTTAAGCATGCAATGGCTAAAAACAAGGACCCTAAAGGAACCCATAAGGAAAACTTAATAGAAGAGAGCTTGGGTTAGGATGCAAACAGTAAATGTGAAATACATTTACATTTATCTCCCCAGTCCACATATGCAAACTAGGCCACAAAAACAATGTTGAACCTATTATTTTTGTGATAAACTGACACATTTACATACAATGCCTCTTTTTCGGTCTATAACAATCCAGCTCTGGTCATTCACACTGAAGTGATAGTGTGTTTCAGCACTAGACCATACTGAAGGCTGTAAAACACAGGAGCCCATGAGAACAGGGATCATTTACATACATCAGTCTTAAAGGCACAGTGACAAAAAACAGCCTGTTTAATCCTCGGGGAGAAAAGAGAGGTTGGAAAACGGTAGTAGAAATTGGAGACGAACGTTTTCTTGACATAAAAGCCACATAAAATGCCATGGAGGACGAGGGAAAAGATCAGAAACGAGAAAAATGTGAGATAAGGGCCCTTTAAAGTAGCCTGCATTGATTAAGGTGGAGGAGAAGAGAGCTGGGACTGGCCTCCCCTAATCTCTCCAGACGAATACATACCAGAAAATGAAGCGTTTCTACTGAGGGTGATATGTTGATAATTTTTGAAAGGAAATGTAAGGCTACAGCAGGGCTAGTCGAGGCTTTGAATGCGGAACTAGGGTTGTAAACACTAATCGCCTCCAGGCAGGCAGAGCCAGGACACAGCTCCACACCCGTTTAACAGCACATAACTGCATTTTCTCCTAATATATGAAATATTAGACGTTAAAAGACGACACGGGTGGTTAAAAGATGAAGAAAAAGCAGCAGTCCCACCTTGCCAAGCTGGTATGTGTCTAGGTGGCTGCAGGAGGGGTGTTAGCTCGGACCGAGCCTCCTCTGTCTTTTTCACAGCTTTCCTTCCACACAATGCCTTCACCGCACGCTCACATTCACGCACAACCACTCGGATTTGACTCCTTAAACGCCAAAAACGGAACTTCTGCGTTAAATAACGTACCTTTCCAGCAAGGGCAGGGGTCCTCGTTTCTCGCGTCGTCATCAAAACGCCATCTTAGGGGCTTGTGACGTAGGCGGCGCCTCGTAACCCCTAACCCAGAGCAGCAGAAGAGCCAGCCTGAGCTCCTCAGACCAGGACAGGTAAACTCCACCACTCAGAGTGGGGCAGTGACTAATACACACACATACATACATACATACACGTATACACACACACACATATACATACATACATACATACACACATACATATATACACATATATATACATACACACACACATAAATATATATATATATATATATATATACACACACATATACAAACACACACATACACAAATACACACACAAAACGCTCAAATCGATAGGCACATAGTAAATGACATGCAATATGAAAGTGTGTATGTAACAAACAACAGTCAATTCAAACACATACACACACACACACACACATACACACCCTCTCACAAACACACACATACACCGCTCAAACCAATTGGCACGTAGTAAATGACATGCAATATGAAAGTGTGTGTATGTAACAAACAGCAGTCAACACAGACATACAGACACACACACACACACACACACACACACCCTATAGGCACGTAATAAATGTCATGCAATATGAAAGTGTGCATGTAACAAACAACAGTCAGCTCAAACACACCTACACACACCAATAGGCATGTAGCAATATGAAATGTAGTGTATGTGACACAAACACACACACCGCTCAAACCATCAGGCACATAGTTAATTATATACAATATGACAGAGTGTATGTAACAAACAACACAAACAGCTCAAACAACTCAAGACGTTAAATTGCTCTGTAAATACCCCTCTATTTATTACGCTGCACATTCTCTGTCCTGCTGCTTTTGCCATATTTGCACAATTATATTTATTGCTGTCTACCTCTGTTCTGCATTTTTGCACACAACTCTCTGCTGCTAGAATACAGTACCTGTCATAGTACTGTATTCACCCAGACTAGTACTGTAGCTATTGTTGACTGCACTAAATGTTGTCCTTGTGATTTTCTTGTACTCTCTTTAGTTCTGTCTGCACTTGTGGTCTTGTGGTGTTCTGTTCTTGTGTTGCACCGTGGTCCTGGAGGCACGTTGTTTCATTTCACTGTGTACTGTGTGTATATGGTTGAAATGGCAATGAACCTAGTTGATTTGAATTGAGTGTATGGTTATGTATTCCATGCATCCCATGTCACCCTTTTTATTAATGGACTAATAAATACTGTCCCAATAAAGATCCCATAACGTGGAAGACCAAAATGTCCTTGTTTAATACGAGTTTGATGAGGTATATAAGCATGCATAAATGTCCCCCATTCCGTATGACCCATTCTAAAACACATTTAGAATCTCCTGGTTTTGTGATGTAACAAAAAAAACCCAACACATTTGCTTATAACTTGCTATTCGGGCGGTTTCAGCAATTGAACACCACAAAGTTATACTATTTGCCTGGGCTGCTTTTTAAATGGCACACAATACATTGCATTCAGAACATAATTTTCATATCAGTATTAGAAGACTTGCATTGAAGATCTTCATACAAAACAGCCTGAGGGATAAGGGGAAGTTGGAGAATGGTCATGTAAATATAAATTATCAAACATTAAACCACAAATGTCATAAATGGACATCAGGGAAAAAAAAAAAATACAAGAAATGTGTAGGATATTGGCCTTTTGATGTGCTAATGATGGGTTGTTGAAGGAAGGTGTTTTGTTATGCTGTAAGTTTTATATCTGACATTACACTATGGAAGAAATCAATTTGCCATTGGGCATATTAGTACGTTTTAAACCCTTTGTTGGTTTACTAAATGAAAATAAAATGTAAATGTTTTTCTTAAACTTTTTGGATGTGTTATGTGATTATAGCTTAATTGCACTTTCTAATTAGAAATTTTACATTAGCAAAGACAGTATGACGTTAGAAAGATAAGGCAATGAAATGTAAAAGGGGAAACAGTGTGATCTGACTTCCTGAAGTGGTCAAAAACAAGAGGACAAGCATCCTCCATGACAGAGAATAAGTAGTAACACAGTACAACTTGTATGAAAAAATACATTTATTTAGTACAGACATCTTTTAATCAGGTTTTTTTTTTTGTTTCTCCACCAGTTACATATTCCACACCAAATACAATATGTAAATGTATTATAAGAAAAATAAAAGATTAGGAAACCTCTACATTCAAACATGACAGTAGGCCTAAAACAATGTCAGCATAAAGAACTCTGAGATACAGTCAGTTACTCACAGACAAAACACTGAATCCTCCTAACACGCTTTGACAGGAGAGTCTCATTAATGCTATACAGACCATTAAAAAGTGTCAGGCAAAAGCAGCAAGAACACAGGTGTTCACATGTGTCTTAGTATTTCATTTACAGAGGGTTGGGGGCATGTTTGAGCTTTGCATGGGGAACAGTGTGTAGTAGCTTTATTGGCAGTTAAGGCTAAAGGACCATGGCTTCATGGAAAGCTTCTATCCACCTGTGAAATAAAAAAAAAAAAAAACTTTGAGTTGCAAGTAATCTTAGTAATTAAACTTAGTTTTAAACTTGACAATTCTGTATTTTTGTAAGCAATTACTTCATGAAACTATACGTAAGCCAACCTGTGATAGATATGAGTGTCATCTGTCCTAAAGATGTAGAAGAGTTTGTCTTTGTGGTAAAGCCGGAACTGCTGAGTGGATTCAGACTCCTCTTCTGTGAGCGAGAAGCCGAGCAGCGGCAGACTCTCCAGGGCTGCTATATCCTGGAGGAGAGAGAGAATACTTTACATATCAGTATTATAAGACTTTCATTAAACATGGGTTCTAATTCAAACAGCCTAAGGGATAAGGTGAGGTTGGAAATGATCATGTAAATATGAATGATGTCTGTTTCTGGTGCATAAACTCACAAATGTTAGAAATGGACATCAGGTAAGAAAAATAAAATACCAGAAATACGTAGGATATGAACTAATGATGGGTTATGAAGGAATGTGCTTTTATGATGATATAGTGTGTATGCTGTAAGTTTTCGGTCTGCTATTGAAATTGTGCTAAGTACAGGGATAAATACAGTTTTAAAGTAAAAGAAACGTAAATATATGAGGCACATTTTGCCATGCTTCCCACCAAATAAATGCTTAAAGGTCCATGGTTACTGGTCAGTGGCGTTTCTGGCCATTCTGGTGTTCTAGCTGAGATCCAGGAAGGTAACGGTCAATATTTTGGTCAGTCGTGGTCTTGTGAGGGAGGTGGTGAATGAGAAAACTTTGTTTGAGGCAGGTGGGGGGAGTGAATGAAAATTTTTGTCAGCACTCCATTAGATTTTTGCCTAATCTCAGTCTCCTCAATGTGTGGAATATTATTATCACTGACAGTAATGCAGGCAAGTATACTCATAAAAAAAAGACTCATTCGAAACACACTTATAATATAAGCCAATGGGCATTTGAAAGTTTTAAATAATTTTTCTTATGTAGGCTAATCCCAGCAACCATTGACAATATCTAATAGAACTGATGGCAGAAAGGTGGTGGGGGGCTTCAGCTGCCCCTGTTAAGACAGATATATGTAAATGACCATTGTTTTTATTGGCTGTTTTATATTTGTGCCTCATTTAAAAAGCAGTTTGGGCTGAAATAGTCCTTATAACTGGACTGAGCTAAACCCCTGTAGGCTGAATAGGTAAATGTAAGTAAATGCATAGGTTTTTGTGACATTATAAAAATGGGCTGCTTTGTAGCTGAATTTGTATATATGGACTGGGGAGTAAATAGTATGTCATAAAACTTTAACAGTGTTTATATACATCAACGTCTTTATTAAAAAAAACAAGGCAAACTTGGTTCCCCATGACATGGCACCTTTAAGTTATTCAAGCTCCAATAGATTCAGCTCAACAGTATCAAAAACATGTATGTCCACTTGTTAGACTGCCTTTTGCGTACCTCACTGGCAGCGTAGGTGTACAGCACTTTGTTCTTGATGACAAACCAGAGCCTCTTCCATTGTTTCTTATTGGGCTTCATTCTCTCCAGATAGCCACTCATGGACGACTCATCTGTATTTGCCGAAACCTTCAATAATATAGCAAATGTGTCAGAGAACAAATGATTTAATCAAACAATTAATTAGTCCAGTGGTTCTCAGTCCTGTGAGATGGATGCACTGCAATATTCAGTGTATTCCCTGCTTCACAATTGATCTAACTCATGAAAAACTAAGTTAATCAATGAAAATAGGTTTATTAGAGCAGGGAAAATATTAAACACTGCACTGTTTGGAGCAGGTCTTATGCAGGACCATATTTAGAGTCACTGAAATTAGAAGTGCTTAATACCACTGTGACATTAAAGTGAATGAACTGAAAATAAAAATGAGGTGAAGGAGAGTCTTTCTCAGCTGTCATACCTCTTTCAGGGCTGCTGGGATCTTCTTCTGCTTTCTAAAGTGAAAGCCTCCAGAAGATTTAGAATTAGGAGAGACAACATTATTACCTCCTGTGACCAAAGAAGAACAGACTGTCAGTGAAATTTGATAATAAGTTCAGCTGTTAAGGCACTGCTCTGGTATTTTTCAGAACCTCTGAGGTGTTTTGTTGATTATCATGAGTAGAAAATACTTTGCAATTCCCTGTACTTTGAAAGGGATGGAAAACCCACTCATTTGGAACTCAGTTGTATTAAACCATGGGGTAGTTTCTGAATTATGTTTAAAATACAAGCAGATCTTAGGATGAGACAGACATGAGAGAACACTAAGTTATTGTTATGATAGTAGTATTTAATTTTCAGTACTGGGGCAACACAGTAAAAAAGCAATTCCAAGTATATTCATATAGTTTTTTTTGGACTTCGCGGTAATCAGGTGGAGTCTGTGAAAACTCTACAAACACGCATTTCCTCTGAAAAACTAAACCCATTCTTGAAGAAAACAAATTATACAGAATTCATGCAGGTGAAAGAAAGCAAATGCATGAAAAATGCACAACTCTAACAAACCTTAACTGTTTAAATTCACTTTTAAAGGGTCTATATCCAACATTTTTCACTCCCACAAATTATGTACCAGTTTTCCAACTTCTCTTTATTCTTTAGAATTAAACTGGCTGTTTTTGTTACTGTGCCTTTAAGACTGATATACAGCTGCAGTGATAAGAGACCACTGCAATTTATTTTTAAATCAGCATCTCTATGAGTATGGCAACCATTCCATGCCAGTGTCTGTTAAATTCCTACACAAGCACCTCATTCTGCTTTATGAGGTACTGATTAGTGATC
>JBBPCZ010000034.1:8932056-8945475 GCA_037974445.1 Brycinus macrolepidotus
GCCCATAAAGACATGGTTGGATGAGTTCAGTGTGGAAGAACTTGACTGGCCCGCACAGAGCCCTGACCTCAACCCCAACCAACACCTTCGGGATGAACTGGAACGCAGATTGTGAACCAGGCCTTCTTGTCCAACATCAGTGCCAGACCTCATAAATGCTCTACAGAATGAATGAGCACAAATTCTCCAAAATCTTGTGGAAACAAAAAGAGTGCAAGCTGTTATAGCTGCATGGGGACCAACTCCGTATTAAAGTCTATGTATTTGAATGCAGTGTCAATAAAGTCACTGTTGGTGTAATGGTCAGGCGTCCCAATACTTTTGTCCATATAGTGTATTCTTCTCATCATTTAAAAAAAGTAACAAAAATAACAAAAGCTGTATTTCACTACTTTCAACAGTGTCCCCAGCCATCTGCTTTATTCTTCTATTTTTTAAGACCAGTTCTTAAATCTGAACACTGCAACTGTCTATTTAACTTTAATACATATTTGAACAACAAATGGAAATCGGTCTTGTCAAAATGGTGGCAGGGTTGAATGGTGTTTAATGAACCACTAGATCCATTGGATCCATTGGATCAAATAGGTTTATACAGTATGTACTGTTTTAATGTTAACAAAAGGCTTAAAGCAGAAGCAGAGATTTGAAACACATCATGTTTAAAGGAATACTCCAGCGTTTTTCAGTCTAGCCTCTGTCTGCTGGATCTGCAGCATTTATTAGCACCACACACTTCTATGCTTTACATACTACATCACTGAATGATTTTAATGGCTGTGCACTATTTTTCACGTAATATTTTGTATGGTGGCATGCATTTTGGGACACAGCCATTGACTCCAAACACATTTACAACAGAAGCCACTGGGCAGAGGATTGGCACGCCTTCCTACTGACCTCTGTTATAAGTGTGTTTTGAGTCAAAGTGTAGGGAAATGGCGATCTATAATTTTTTACAGACGTGGCAAACAGAGTTTGAGTCAAAAAATGCTGAAATACTTCTTTTAACTATAACTGTTGGATGAAATGTCTCCAAACAGCTCACTGCTTTATCTTTGAACCTATGGACATTGTCTTCATTCAAAACACAGACTGTTAACTCAGGACTCAAAGTGCTACAGAGTTTAACTAGCACCTCAGATCACACATCTTTCTTCCTTCCTATTTTTTCTTTCAAGACAGGATGCAGAGAGCAAATAAAAAAGGGAAATAAGCTGGTTTTTGCCAGTTTTTTCCCTCTGTCTCAGCAGCGGGGACGGCCACTCTCTGTCCGGAAGAATCTTTTGAGGACAAAGAGCTGCATGTATCCAGCCATGATGATAACAAAGCTTTGGAGGATGGACCAGGTGTTCACATAGTTGGATTTGGACTGAAGAAGGTAGTAGTCAGCCCCTCTCCGCATTCGTGCTACGTTATAGAAGCGCCACATGTGCTGGATTCGAATCCGAATCTTATTTGAAATGTCCTGGACACAGAAAAAGACAATCGGAGTGAACACTATACCTAAGGGAACAAGAAATAACTCATGCAACATTTAGCATATGTTATATAAAATAGCATGATGTACATAATTGCATGTATAAATCATTGAAATCAATTAGATGACACTCATTAACTGGATTATCAGTCACTGTTATTTGACATATTCACTGATATTTGTACCTGCATGTTGGAAAGAGTGCTGTTTAGAAGTCCTTCTTCCACTTCAAACTGCTCTTGTTCCTCATCCATGCCCTCATAGTACACCCCAAAGTTCAGAAAGACTCGCATGTCACCAAAACGGTTGTGATAGTTGGCAAAGCACATCTGATAAAAACCTGATTTTTCATAAAAGAGAGAAACAGACAAAACACAGTGTTCAGAGCTGTACAATTCAGAGGTATTTCATCTGGATGTCTTTGGTACTTATTTTTGTCTCACCGCAATGGCGAAACTCACACTGGCTCTTATTTATCTCACAACGATTAAATTCAGTTACAGTTTTTAAAGAAATGACTCATTGCATTATAAGAGGTCAAATCTGACATGATTCAATTCAGTTGAACTATTTTGGTATGATTCAGAATTATTTTTATATTTTATAGAAACTCCTATATTTGTGGGTTAATCCTTCTTGTTTTCTGGCAGCTGGATTAGCACCTCAAAATAAAGACTTACTTTCACAAAATACTGACTTAGTTTCTTAACATAACAGGTTATTTAATTAAAATATTTATTAAAATGTGATTTTTCATCATTTCAGTATTGTCAGAGTTTGGAGAAAAGTCATTAAGTTTTTATTATTTTAATTTTTGAGAAAATATATTTTTGAGAGTCATTATTTCGAGATGTTCTCACACTATTGCCAGAAACAGAGAAGGAAAAAAAATGCATAACAGAAGGGGAAAGGTTTCTATAAAATTTTGTAGTGGAATATAAACAATATAAACAATACACAATGCTTGTTTTTTTTTAGTTTGAAAATAGCTATTGCTTAATTTGGCAAAAATGGACACATACGTTCAATATTATTATGATTGATTATAATCTATTATAACATTCTAAAATGTATGCACTCCAGTGAGTTGCCACTTCGGACTAATTCATGGTGATGCGTTTGTACACCCCTAGACTTTGGGTGGAAGGTGGCAATTCTGCTGTATCTTTGAAACATTTCTATTTATCAAACATCACAGAATAAAAGTGCCATTCTGGGTTCAGTTTTAGACCTTAGATAATTTATAGACTGGGTTTTATGGACTGATCTGAGATCAGCAGTCTTATTCAGAGAAATCTGGTAAATTGTCATGTTGGCTGGGAGGCTTACACTACCTGGCTCCTTTGCTTTGAAGCTCATCTGGCTTGTAGAGTCATCAGCGAAGGAGATGAGGATGCCCTTAGGAGAGAGAATGGAGACGGCTATGCGTCTGTTTCCAATCATCCCAGTCACCCACTGAACCTGTGCACATCGTGTATAACCACAGTCAACGGACAGACAAAAAGCAACTCTCTAAAAACCCAAAAGATATGAGTACGATCTTACAACACAGTCTAAAAACGAGCAAACCAAACCAAAGCATTTCTTGTAACAATGTAATTATTTATAAAGAGAATATAAATCATTATTCATATAAAGAGTAGACATGAAGAAAGCAGTATCTTAAACTTCAAACGTATAACATTTAAGTAAAGTGGTATAGTATGTTCTGAAAACCCTGCAGGTCAAATTAAATAAATTTCATTCCATATAAAGATTGTGGAATAACCATTAATCATTCTTTGTTCTGTGGGCCATTTGGTATAATAAAAGTGGTCAGTATAAACTACTATACTGTTTAAAACACTGCAGAAAGTCCACTATATTGCTTTAATGGGCCAATGTGTGCCAGGGTTGTAGTTTTAGCTCTTTAGTAACTCAGCTTATGAGAGATTTGCAATCTCAAAATCAAACAAAAAAACCCCAAAAGAGATAAGGGAACGACACTGATAAGCAAAGGGAGAACCAAGGAAAGGTCATTCAACATTATAAAACAATTTGCTAATTCTCAAAAACCCTAGAAGATTTGTTCCTGAATCAAAATCAGCTTCCACAAACTTATAGTTGATTACATCCAGTAGGAGACAAAAGGCACCTCAACTAGCGATAACCAAGATTCACTTCTACATGCAGTTCGCTCTCACCATGTAAGTCAGGTAAAAACGGCCGTCCTTGCGTGCGTAGTGCCAGTAACACTGGGACTCTGAGCCTGACAGCTGGAGCGCAAAGTCATAGTGATCTGCCCACTGAAGGAACTTGATAGTTCCACGACCTTCATCTGATGCACCTTCAGTCTTCTGACTCCCACTATGGTGTCCCAATAAGAGCAGGATGAGCAGGACCAAAGACTGCATGTTTCTGGCTCATACCATATACACACACACCCAGCTGCTTTTGGTTCAAGGACATATGAGGCAGCATTAGCCTTATTTGTAGACAAGTGCGAAATATAAAGGCCTGGGAAATCATTAACTTAACCCTAAAACTGACCTCACAGTGCCCAGAAATGTGCTGTAGTATTTTATGACAACTGTCGTATCTCAACATGTACTCAAAAATAGTAAGTAAGAGGCAATAGGAGTACCAACAAAATTTTAGACACTTAACGCATGTTTTATAATTCTATGCTTCCTTAAATTTTAAACAGCAATCTTATATATAGCGCCAGTAGAAAGCTTGGATGTACCTGATTGAGTATATGTTTAGTTTTTTTTTGTCTGAAGGTTAAAGTTCTGACAGCAGCCATAAATACACACCAATTAGCCATAACATTAAAACCACCTGCCTAATACTGTGTAGGTCCCACTTGGGCCACTAAAACAGCTCTGACCTGTGGAAGCATAGACTTTACAAGACCTGTGAAGATGTGCAGTGATCTCTGGCACCAAGATGTTAACAGCTGATCTTTAAAATCTTTTAAGTTGCGTGGTAGGGCCTCCATGCATCAGACTAGTTTGTCAAGCACATTCCATGCTTGATCAGGTTAAGATGTCAACCCCTTGTGTTCCTCAAAGCATTCTTGAACAATCTGCAGTGTGGCAGGATGCATTAACCTGCTGAACAAGGGCACTGTCATTAGGCAGTACCATTATGATGAAGGGCGTTTGGTCTGCCACAATGTTTAAGTAAGTGGTACATATAAAAGTAACATTCAAATGCCAGGACTCAAGGTTTTCCAAACCATTTCCCAAAACACTCTGCCTTCCCCAGCTTTCCACATAATGTAAGAGAAAGCATGATTCATCAGACCAGCTCCTTTTATTGATCCATGGTCCAGTTCTGATGTTCACATGCGAACTGTGCGTGATTTCAGGGGTGGATGGGGTCAGCATGGGAACTCTGACTGGTCTGCAGCTATGCAGTCCCACACCGAGCAAGCTGTGATGTGCTGTGTGTTCTGACGCCTTTCTATGATGGTCAGCATTAACTTTTTCAGCAATTTGTGCTACAGTAGCTCTTCTATTGGATCAGACCAGACAGGCCAGCCTTCATTCCCCATGCACATCAATAAAGACCCCTTGACAGGTGCCATTTTAATGAGATAATCAATGTTGTTTCCTTCACACGTCAGTGGTTTAATGTTGTCTATATGCTTTTTTTCTCTCTTTTTTTTTTCTACCTCATTTATAAACACCAAGTGTCCTTGAAAGAACATGTCATAAAGAATCATGATGAATAGACCAACGTAAATAGTCTAAAATTACTGGTTTGATACTGGAATGATTTTCCTCTGCTTTGTTCTGACAGTGATGACAAATAAGCTTACAAAACAATAAAGTCTGTAGAACAAAACAGTAAATTGGTTTCTTAGAGAGATGCCACAAAAAGAACAAATTTTGGTTCCCTAAAAAACCTTCAGTGCATGATTTATTAAATAACATGAGATTTGCACGTGTGAAGAACCTTAACTTTTAAAAAACTTCCACATAATGTTATGGTTCTATCAATAGATTTTCCTATAACTGTATTTTCAAGCCAAGTTAAGATGGAAAACGCATAATTGCAAGATTACATCAGGAGGAAAAGAAACATCCAAGCAATCAGAGACCAGCTATGAGCTTTATTCTGTCATACATGGACCATATGAAGTTTTTTTTTAATTCTAGCAAGATCAAGCCTTTAATATTCTCTTTAATATTCTCAAGTATATCTGACCCCATCAGGTGTAAAGGGTCGGGTCAGCAGCGGGGTTTGTCCGTCTCTGTGGTGGGTTTGGTGTCGAAAAGCTTCTTGAGGAAGAAGAGCTGCAGGTATCCGGCCATGATGATAACGAAGCTCTGCACAGCTGACCAGGTGCTGACATAGTAGGAGTTGGACTGGAGCAGGTAGTAATCTGCTCCTTTCCTCATTCGCTCAAAGTTGTAGTAACGCCACATGTGGAACGCAAAGGCCTGCACACGGGTGGAGCTTTCCTGCACAAATGTTTGACACTTTTAAGGAAAAGCTAGACTTATTTCTGCTCTGATTTTTTCTATTTATATTACATTTCCGTTCCTATCCAGAACTGAAGAAAAAACAAAAAGCAAAAATCAAATCACACTTCTTTACAGCAAAATGCAACTGTGAACACATGTTGGAACTTACCTCAATAGTGCTAAGTGTGCTGTTCAACTGTTTCCTGTCCTCCTCTTTCTTAATCTCCTCATCCTCTTTCCGTTTTTTGGTATCCTCCGAATCTTCATAGTACACACCAAAATTCAGAAAAACCTGCATGCTGCCAATGCGGTTGTGGAAGTTGCTAAAGCACATCTGATAGAAACCTGGAAAAAGCATCCAAGCACATGAATATACAGCTAAATATAAAATGAGTGATAATATGAGTAATGGACATAGTAAGAACAACATTTTTTCTGATAATCATGGAGTTTGGAGAGGTTAATGTGTTACTTTTTTTCTTCTGATATAATGAAAGAATTCTGAATTGTAACTGTTTAATTGTTTAAGTCAATCAGTTATGAAGTGAATTTTGTGAAAAACAATACAAATGCTAAGATATCAAAATTTGGACACATATGGCTAATGTATGGCAGTATAAACCAATTACTCTCTCACTCTCACCAGTTTCTCTAGCGTTGAAGGCAACCTGACCCCTGGCATCGTCCACTGAGCCCACGACAAGCCCACTTGGAGCATTGACAATGACTGAGAGATGCCGGTCATTGCCCACTCCAGTCACCCACTGGACCTAAACACGCAGGTCACACACAGTCCTCATTTACTGACTTTACCTCAGATTCAGTTCATAAAACACCAAAAAAAAAATTATTTATTAAAATAAAGATGCCTTTGCATCTAGCCATACGGTCACATTACCATAAAGTTAAGGTAGAAGTGTTCTCCTTGGTGAGCAAAATGCCAGAAGCACTCGAGGCCTGCAGCTGGGAGCACGATGGCAAAGTCATACTGATCCGTCCCCCAGAACAGCTCCTGGTCTGACACATCAGGCCGCAGGTCCTTCACCGCTCCGCCGCAGGGCCCTCTTAAAATCAGCAGGAAGACAACACAAAAATCCCTAACCAACATGACAAAGCCTCAGAGTGTGTATTTGGCGACTGATTTATTGTATGAAGTCTGAGTGTTTGAGGTGCCAAAGCCTCACTGTGACACGTTAGCAGATTATTAACTCTGACACTGACGTGTGGCTCCAGCATCGAAGAATGGGAAAATTCACATCAGGACACAGGTGCTGCTGGCTTTTTCCTCCAAACCACATTTCTGAACAGGTTAAAGCACTTCATATACCCACACTGACCACATGTGGGAAATTCCAATATATATGACACTGCATTAGAAAGATACACTGGATGGTACACTAAAAGAAAGATACACTGGATGGTACAATGAGCGCTTTCAATTTACCACACTGGCAGTCCGGCAAAGGTCATCCAGTAGTTTTCATTTCATCCGGACAATGTCTAATGATCAAATTCAAATTACTGCTGCAGCTTTAAACACATCAGTAGCAAAAGACAGTAATGACAGTAATCCTGAGGGTCTTTGAAAACAATCTCTTAAGACATTTATAAATAAAAGTTCTTATTTTAGTTCTTCCTGATTTTGCACCAGAGTCGGACTGTATTTAAACAGGCCTGTTGTGTAAAATGACAGAACATGTGAAGCATGTAACTCTATAATGAAATAAGCCTCAGTCTGTGGGACAATGTGGATTTAAGAGGTAGCTTAAAATACAACTTGCTCAAAATACCACACAGGTGAGGTAAACAAGAATAGTGAGAAACAGAAGATTTAAACAATAAATAAAGATTCATTTAAAACTATACTACACAAACATCTGATACTTCTCTGCTATCTTTTTACTGGTTCCCTGTTATTCAAATTTGATAGAGACTCCTGTTTGTATTTGCATCTAAAACCCTGAGGCTTGCATCCCTTTAGTAATATGGGTACAGCATAAAGCACAACGCCAAATAAAAAAATGCAAAATAAAAAAAGTTCTAAAATTTAAAATGATTACATACAAAATTTAACAAAAAAAAAAAGACTTCACGCGGCCAAAGCAGGGCTCTTTTAAGTACTGCCTTTAACGAATAAGAGAAAATGAACTTGATGTAAAAGTATTCACTAACTTGAACATGTCAGTCACTCCGATAGGGCTGTCATGATTGCTTGTTTAAATTCGATAACTCAGTTTCTCAATGAATTAGCTTAGTGATTAGTTTGCAATCAAATTATTGTTTACAATCAACTGGGTTACTATTAAGTTGGTCTAGCAATCTTAATATTCTCCACAAGAGGGCGCTATTAGCACTCAAGATGCTTTACTATGCATCCCTGGAAAAGAGGACACCCATGCATACACAGTAAAATGTAATAAAATTAGATGGTTCTTGTTGGAAATAGCATGTACATGATAAATAATTGTGAAACAATTGATTATTAGATTACTAATATAATCAATATTGACGGCCCTACATTCTTATCACTCCACTCGTCCTGCACACTGTATCCATTCAGACTCCGTATTTGTAACCTTGAAGCTGAGGCAGCCCACATACTGTCCTTGTAAAAGGGAGCACAATTCTGTTCATCAGCAGCAAGTGCATAGTGAATATAGTACTCAAACTGTGTGCACGCGAGTGTGTGTGTGTGTGTGTGTGTGTGTGTGTCTGTGTCAGACAGAGAATTCCGGTCCAGCCTTCAGTGTATTTCTTAATCGGAGACCAGCGAAAGGGTTAATCCAGAGTAAAGACGGCTGCCCTCCAAACACAGTCTTCATGCTCTCCCAGCGTACGCGTCTGTCTCTGTGGAGCTTCTCATTTTTCAGCCGCTCGGCCACCTTAAGGACAGCACCAAACACACACAGGCACACATACAGTCAGGTCCATAATTACTGGTGCACTTGTTAAAGAAAGGGGGGCAAAGTATAAAAAAAATGTCTACGTAGTTAATTAGCTCAATCTCTCACACCAACACTCCACACGATCCATTTTAGGTCAGTGAGTCTTGTAAATGGTTCTGATGGATGAATACCAACCATCAAATTAAATCAAAATGAAATCAAATTTGTCTAGAGCGGAACAGTGTTAACTCAAAATATGATTCTCTTCATGCTTTCCCAGAAGATGAATAATTAGTCAGCGTGGGAGTGAGGCTCACCATCTCATCACTGCAGATGGACTGGATCTGTGTGCTGAACATCACTGCAGTGAAGGTGAGGAAGAGGATGGCCTCCAACAAGAGGAAGATTATCAGCAGCACAGCCACAGGTGGGGTGAAATCACTACATTCTGCTGAGTCAAAAAACAAGATTTGTACAAAAATACTGAGATCAGTTTCATTATCAAAATCAAATATTTTTCATAGGAAAAAATCATCTCCATTTTCTCCATCATCCTCCTTTTAAGACAAACAAATGGGGGACAATGGTTATAATACAAATACACATTCAAGGACATGGTTACAGAATGGAGTACAGAACAATTTATGCTGTACTTTCACAGCATTCAATCAACTGACTCACCACTCCACTCAACCTTGACGCATGTGAAGAACTGAAGCACACTCAGGACCAGAGCATGGGCAGAAATCATAGCTATGTACATCTGCAGAATAGGGAAGGTAGATAGAAGAAGAGATGTGGTTTATGGTCAGTAGTTTATCTAACAGAAATCACAAGCAGACCTTCTGAACGCTGGAGGGTTATTCCCAGAATGTAGTCTAAAACAGAGCTTTATCTGGAATTTTGATCCAGACACAGCCCGAGAACATGCTGTATGTGCCCAAACTGACCTGAACCACCATCCTGAGCCCAAACTGGAACACATGCCAGGACCTTTCTGTCTGAAACCAACACGAGACCTTATCAAGTTTTGAGAACTCTCTGTCTGAGCCAGACCAGACCCGAACTCAAAACTTGATGAAGTGGTTTGGGTTGGTTTGGGCTCGGAAAGAAAGTTTTAAACCACATTGTTCCCACATAATTATGTCCGAACCTGACTTGCCACTAACGTATTAAGTCTGGAGTCCGAAACTGACTCAGGCTTACGAAAATTCTGTCCATCGTCACCCAGTTTGCTGAAAATACCAGACCTGGTTAGCGCTGGTTAATTTAACACATAGTAAAGATGTTATCCATTAGATCATGGATCAATGAAATGAAAAATAATATGCAATAACAGGATAATCAAATAATCAGCTGTCCTAATTAAGATTAAATGTATCTTCAAAAGTTTATTTTAAAAGCGATGCTATTGAACAAAGTCTCAGAAGTTTTTAGTTTGGATACCCTATATATGGTGCTGTTCTCACACTGTAATTTTCACCGATGTAATACTTATACTTATTTTTTTTCTATTATTTGGCCAAGGAAATTAAATAAAAATGTAATTTTGGCTGCACCAAACTGTTCTCTCCTGAATTTTCTTTTATATTTTCCACACACGCCGTGGACCTTGAAGACCTCAGAGCTAAATTCTGTAAACAACATAAGTTTGAACATTTTGTTCAATAAATTAATGAAAAACTATACAACTGTTTGTGTAACTTGTTTTATTGAGTTATTTTATTCTACTGTTTTGGCTTAAATGAAGATTTTATTACATTTTGGGCCAGATTTAGGTCAAATTCACAGAATTCTCAAACCAGTGTGAGCAGTCAGGCCCCAAGAGGTTAGAACAAATATTTCAAGCTCTAGTTTAAAAAAATCAATCGAGGATTTTTATTCAGTTATTAGCCTTAGGACTCCCTATTGAGTAACAGTCCATCATGATAGTCAATAAGCTGCCTCCATACTTACAGTGAAGAGAACAAAAAAACGCTGGTTATTTTCTCCCACACAGTTGTTCACCCAGGGACAGTGGTGGTCCATCTTCCGAATACACCGCTTACAGATACTGCAAAGAGACATAAGGTACAGCAGATAAACACAGTCCACTGACATAAGTGGTAAGAATTGTGTTTTTTAAATCTCATTAAGTGCTCATAACAAATGGACCATGCTTTTAATAGTGTAATCATTAAATTACAGTAAATGACAAAACAGCATGCACAGAGACAGACATGACAAAGCAGTTTGGGCCCCGATCCCCTCCTCACCTGCAGTGATGTGCTCTTTGTGGTTTGATGCTGCAGCATTTTGGGCACTTGTACAGGACCTCTCCTGGCTTCAGATGCAAGCTGCTCATATACTCCTTCGTAGCGTTGCCCTTGGGGACTGCTCCCTGTAATACATTTCAGCATGACTGAAATTCACCTCACCTACTCCCATTTATAAGAATACTCCAGTGTTTCTCAATCTATCATCTACCTGATTCAGCACCTGCCCACTGGCATCTATTTTAGGTGTGTGCAGAGTCAAGAGTTTTACACAGAAATGCATTGAAATCACTCCCTGTGGTAAATCAACCATCTATTAACACTGGAGTACATATAGCCAGAACACTCTCACACTTAGAAGTGAAGTGGCCCCTTATAGTCACACATGAACAAACCACAGCACAGCGCACAGTGTGAACACGGGAAATTTTTTCTCTGCATTTAACCCATTCACCAAGTGAAGGATTGGGCAGCCACCTGCGCTGTGCCCAGGGACCAGTGTGTGGGGAAGGTTCCCTGCTCAAGGGTACCTCAGTGTTGCCACTGGCAGCAGTCCTGGAATTCAAACCCACGACCTTCTAATCGCAGCGGAACTCCCTAACCACCCGGCCACCAGCTGCCCCAGCAAAAGACAATCAGATACTTTACTTAAATGCTACTGAACTCATGGCTATGGACAAAGTCAGAGGTATGTCTGAATCACAAGACCAGTCCTTACTGGGTCGGTGAGCATGGTGCGCAGATGGGAGGTAAGTGCCAGGACAGCCAGACAGTTGAAGAGTACTCCATTGACCACAGCGTACGCCACGTTTTTAGAGGGCAGCAGCATGACGAAGGTGACGACAAAATCTGCATAAAGCACCAGGAACCAGGTGATGAAGGCACAGACCATGCCACAGCCATCCTGAATGAACCACACATGGGCAGCGATTTCCCTCATTGAGGATGAACTAGCGGCCCGTTCCAGCAGGGGGCGCTGCTGCTCCTCATCGCCCAGTCTGTGAAACTGCATCCTAAGAAAACAGATTGGGAGCGAGACAATAGAAAAATGGGTGCGGATGGGAATTTAGAACAGGCTGAAATAAAACAGAACAACCTAACAATTCACTAAAGATCAAATATTGCTTTAAAGCAACATCACTGGATACTTGGGCTCATCCAAAAAAGAAACATCCAATATTCATTCCAGCATCAAATCTGCAGAAAACAGCCACACACCTCACTTTAATCTCCAGGTCTGCTTAAAATGTTGCTTCATTGCTTGCGTTAGACTCTTTCAAACCTCTGTTGACTTGTCCAGTACCTAAAAAGAGCAAGAAGTGTGATGTGTAGGCATCTCTTATAATAAAAATACAAATCAAAGACAAAAACGTCCCAAGCTATTTTAGCTTTCGTTTAATGTACAGAAATACGTAGAATATAAAACAATATCTTGCTTATATGCCTACATTGTGTGTCGAGAAAAGAGATTTACGCCACCATTAATATTATTGTTATTATTACTACAAGCACATGCCTGTCATGTGAAACACGGTAGTAGCCAGATAGCTACACGCTATATTAATGTCTGTCGTAATATCATTTATGCCTTAATGTATAAACATTATTTAATGTGCTTACCGATGAGGCAGGAGGTCTATTTTCTGGACATGATGAGAAAATATGGGAATATAAAGTCAATCTGAATCTTCCTGTGTAGCCATCTTTCCAGTACCCACGGTTCTGTCCATTAACTCGGCTGTAGTTTTTTACAGGCTCGCCCAATACATTTAAACCCAGGTTTGAACTACATTACCCATAATTCATCATCCGGCGCTTCCTAGTCCGAGTCCCGGCTGACACAGGACCAGTTTTTCCTGTCCTTTCCCCGTCTAAAACACGGACAGCTAGAAGAGGAGCTGACCTAAAAGCAGTGTTTTTGGGTTTTAACAATAAATGACCCGACTGGACTGGAAGAGTTATACCCTTTGCCTTTGCGAGCTGCCTGGACGAGTAACATGGACCTTAAGAGAAGAGTTATTGAGCATTTGAACAAGTGCTCGGTAGGAGAGGAGTCTTTACGTTTACCTGTCCTGCCGAAAGCTTCAGTCCTGATTCCTCTGTTCGTGAGAGAAGATCAGCTCCGGGTGCTGATGACCGTGCGCTCCATAGAGGTGAGTGGACTTTAGACTAGTTCAATATGAACAAAAGTATTGGGACACACCTGTTTTCCAGAGTTTGGGCTAGACCCCGTACTTCTAGTGAAGGGCAATCTTAATGCTTCAGCAGACCAAGACATTTTGGACGCCATGCTTCCAACTTTGTGGACACAGTTTGGGGAAGAACCTTTTCTATTCCAGCATGAC
>JBBPCZ010000034.1:8949970-8961378 GCA_037974445.1 Brycinus macrolepidotus
TGGTTTAGAGTGATATAGTGTAATACTGAGTGGTTTAGAGTGATATACTTTAATATTAAGTGGTTTAGAGTGATATAGTGTAATACTGAGTGGTTTAGAGTGATATACTGTAACACTGAGTAAATAAGGGTGATATACTGTAATACTTAGTAGTTTAGAGTGGACCAGGGTGATTTTCTGCAAATACAGTTGAGTTTTACACTGTAAATAAAGATATATATTTACACTTCAAGTTCCCTAAACACTACATGGATATTCTGCTGTAAACCTGTAAAACATCAGTAAATGTAAATGTGGACAGAAAAGTCTTCTGTAATTAACAGCATTGTGAAATTTCCACAGTAAAAAACATGTTACCATGCATCGGGAATTGGTAGTTATGAAACTTTTTCATATATTTGTGTACCTGTATAAAATGATGTTTTCTTAGCATGTCACTCTGAATAAAACTAAAAGAGGTTTCTTAAAGTGGCAAATTGACAAAATATAATAGAGAGTAAATTTAAGGATTTTCACTGCAATTGCATTTACAAAATTTTGTCTACAGTTGCATTTACTGCCAGACGTTTCGTGCTGAATTTAATTCCAGCTGTAAAAGTCGTGTTCATCACACCAGAATTTCAGGATGAGTATATAATCACTCAGGATTCTCCAGCAGAGCAGGCTGACAGGTTGAGGCTTCTGAAAGAACTGAGCTCTGCTTATCCAGAAAGAGCTTCTGAGTCTCTCTGGTAAAACCAACAGCAGGACACTTGACAGAGCAGATCCAGCTCAGAGCAACAGAGGAGAGAAGATGAAAGCAGTTGATTTTGGGTCCGTCTCTTGACAGAATTTAAAGTAGCTATAATTACATCAACATGTATCCCACAGCGTTTGACTGGTTGGGAAAAGTTTCGGATCTAACACGGCCTTGTTCTCTTTCAAAAAAAGATTTGTAGGTGTCTGGACGTCTGCCTGCCTTCAAGGAGACTATAAATGTGCTCGTATAAATGAAGGTGCCAGAGGGGTTCTTTGGACTGATGCCATACAGGAACCAGTTTTCCTTAAAGAACCTTTCGGTGAATAGTTATTTAAAAACATCCGCTATGTCTTGATGAATGCAATGGAGTGGAGACTGAACTGATGTATCTAATCAGTCTTTTCTCCTCAAACTCCATGTTCTTCAGTTCATTGCTTGGACAAAAAACAACAGCAGGTTGGTGTCTGTATGAACTTGCTTCTGCTGACTGTGTTCACTATAGTGTTTTTTGTATGAAACAAGGGTTTGCATATCGAGCAGTTGATGTTCCATCCCGTTCTGTAGAACTGTTTGGCGCTATCGTTAGAAAACAGCCACTGCCTCAGGAACAAGAGTGCTGAGGCACAGCAGTAAAAAAAAAAAACTGAATGCATGACTGAGATTGAACAGAGACAGTGGCCTTGAGCACCGCCACTGCCTGGCATGCAGAGGATTAGAATGTGAAGGATGTTCTAAGAGCAGGAGAGTTTTCCATTAAAACGGATGAAATTGTAATAAGAATGAAATGTTCCTTAAGGGGAACCTGTAGGTTTGGAGTGTATGATGAAAAATGAATCCTGAGATGAGATCTATTGACAGACTACAGAAGGACAGGGCTCTGCTGGGCTTCCAGTATTATGCAGCCTGATCTAGACTTTAAAAAAGCAATCCAGTTTACTGCCTTTTGTAGAATATAGTTTGGGTTCATATAATTCATATAGTTTTTCTCTTCACCTCAAATGCAGGCAGACATGTTTGGTGTCTGAAATTTGCATCTTGAGTTTTGAAGCTAATGTAGCTGTGAAGTGAATGTAACTCAAGGAAAATGGAAGCTTATGCTCAAATAACAAGGTTTAAACTGTATTCCTAAATCATCACACAATTTTTACAAATTGCAACAAGGTCCTCAATAATCGAAAATACTCATTTATGTGGTTTCTGACAGTGTACCATCTATAAAACCGGACAAATACACCTTGTAAGCTAAAAAATCTACTAGCAATTCTCTTAAAACCTGGATTTTGTTTGTCTTTTTGTAAAAAAAAAAAAAGTCATCTCTATTTCAGATTACTCCTGAAAAAGAAAAAAGGTATTTGGATTAAGTGGTTAATTTGTGTAAATTTGATTTCTTCTTTAAGCAGTCTTGTGTAATCTCATCAGCAGGCCTGTGAACAGCAGTGAGTAGTGGCGTGTGTAAAGTGACTGGCGCGTGCAGCAGTGCCTGTGGCAGGTTTTACGTACAGGCGATTGCGTTTAGAAAAGGTCGAGTAACAGTGCTGACGCAGGAAGAAGGTGAGGGGGAGAGAGAGAAAGCAATAAACCCTTTTAATAGATGCATTGTTCCCCTTTGGTTTTTCGCTTTGCTTCTCTCGCTTGTTTTAGCTCTCGCTCTCTCTGTGTCTCTGATCAATGCTCTGATACAGAGTTGACCTGCTGCTCTCTTCTCCCCCGTTTCGTTCCTGTTTAGGAGCCGGTAGCTTTTCAGTGCCCGCCGCGGGAGCATTCAATCCTGTCTGGACCTGAAGGCGCTTTTATTTTTAGTTGAGACAGACTTTTGTTTGGGTTTCTTCAACCATCTTATCCACACCACGTGCCTGCTCAGGAGGGGCCCTGAGCAGCCTCTGCAATTTGCCTCTGAACCAAAGCCTTTAGCAGAAAACCTGAGAAAATTCCAGTTATCACACTTATTTGTGGCTATTCAAAAAAGGGGTCGGGAGGTCATGACATTGCTGTTATAATAAAATAATATCTGTAAAATGAGTAGCTTTTCAGCAGAAGTAAAAAAATCTAATGCAGCATAGAATAAGGAGATTATAATTCAAGTAATTTTATCATGAGGTGTTCACACACAAGCAGCTGGTATTGTCAAATGATATAATAAAAAAAAAATCAATGTTAACAGAGTTAGGAGATTTTGAAATGACAGTCTTTTCTGTTTATTAAGGTAAACCAGGCTGATCTATTTTAAGCTGCCTCTGATGCAGCCGGACATGCCAAGGACTTTACATCCAATAAAACTGAGTTTGATTTAATTTTGTGGTGTTTTGAGTGACGAGACGTCCGTCTGGCTCAGTGTGAGTGGGATGCAGTGGCCAAACATTGCACTGCAATCCGGCTGTCACTTCTTCATCCAATTATCTGTGCTCTTAACATGTTCTCTATCTAGTCTCTTAGCTGCCCATTGATACACGGGTATCTATATGTGAATAATTACAGACAAGTAGTCTGTATTTATAATAATCGGATTCAAGAGGATCTACATTTCCGGTATGTGCCATTTTCATAGACAAATAGATTTCCTTTTTCTTTCTTTCTTTCTTTCTTTCTTTCTTTCTTTCTTTCTTTCTTTCTTTGTGTTGGTGTGGACTGAGAGCAGGGCAGTGCAGTGAGGCCCTCAGCAGTTTCACATGCATTAAAAGAAGATGAAGAGACTTTTATGGAACAGATTAACTGAGGGGACTCTTTTCTAATCTGTGAGTCTAATCTGTCACGAAAACGAATGCTTGAAAAATTACATTTTAATGAAAATTCACCACTATAAATGACTAACCCAAAACTCAGTGTTGTGTGTGTAGTGAACTCTAGTCCTGGAGGCTCAGAGTCCAGCACAGTTTGGTGACTCCTACACAAACACATTAGATTCAACTCAACGGTTATTTGCCAGGCTTTGTTGGTGTGTTACGAGCAGGAAAATGTGCTGGACTCAGGCCCTCCAGTTGCTTCCTTTTCCCTAAACCAAACCCTAAGAAGCATCCTAAGGCTTAGAGTTGCGCACTAACTTTTCTATGCTCTGTACAAATGCGTTTATTCTTAGCAACTGGTTAGACATAGTTTAGAGAAGTCTAATTCATGAGAATGTGCACAACTTTATTAGACAATAGCAAAGGAATATTTGAAATGAATAATTCTGTTTTGACAAAATAACTGAATGATATTTTGCTTGAATGAGATTTTTGCTACCGTCCTGTAAAGTTGTTCAGCCAAAATGGCACATTTAAGAGAGGACCATGAATAAGTTCATTCCAACTGCTGTGTCACTTAAATCAGTATTTCTCTCTCTTTCTGTGTCTCTAGTTCACAGATGAGTATCTGAGGCGGATCCCACGTGGAGAATGGCCCCGGGTGATTGTAGTGGCCGATGGATCCTGCGGTGACTCCTGCTCTGTGCTGGGCATTAGCTCAGAGTACATTGTGGAGTCGTGCCATGCATATGGAGCAAACGCCACCATCGAGAGACTGGACCAGAGACAGGTCAGCCTTACAGACCTTCATCTCTTTACTGATGGTGGATACCAGGGAGGAGTGGAGCGTTGACATGACCTACCAGCCTGGTTCTGGTCTTGACAAGAACACAAAGATGTTTTTAAGATGTTTTAAGCACCGCTTTGAACACTTTATCGGGAAACTAGAACAGGCATGTAATTTAGTTAAAGGTTTAGAGGGAATTAAAACTCACCAGGTGACAAATTGATTCTCTTAGAGTCACAGTCTTGTCATGGCATTACATTTCCACAAATTTGTCTTAGTGACTTAGAGACAGAGCGAATACAAGCACAATTCGCAATACAAAGTAACGGATTGTCGAATTTTAGTTGTAACACTGGCGCACAAGCAAAGAAAACACACGGAGCAATGGGTAGAAGTGTTAAAAAAGCTCTCCTTCTGAAGGGCTAGGGGTAGGTGTGGTTGCTTCAGAGCTCCTAATCTATTGGCAGTATGCTTCTGTAAAGACGTTGTGTGTGCAAATAAACACCTGTGTCAACAATGGGCGCACTTTAAAGTACCTGAATTCATTCAGTCAGATGGATTATTTTTGACATATAGTCAAGAAATTATTTTTACACCCAAAAGGTGCAACAAAAGTCCAGCAGGGAAAAATGTGAGATTCAGGTATAAACAGTGGTGAGGCACTCTCTGCCAGGTGACCTCTAAGGTCACCCCTGCTAGCAAAAAGAGCTTTACGTTACTTCATTCATTTCCTCTGAGGCAAGGAATGCCTTTCTTCAGAAAACACTTCATATAAGTCTGCAGATCTAAACGTGAACAAGGTTTTAACACATGGCTAAATTTACCTCAGTGGGGAGGCATAGCTTTATCACATAATATTCTCATATCTTACTGCTTCAGATTAGGCCTGCATATCAGAGCTGTAAGACCAGTGATGAAAAACAAAGACTCAGGTCAGGAAAGGTCAGTCAAAAGGCTGATATGATATCTTATGTAGACGGAATGAAAAGCAAATAATCCGTAGATGCCAGTTGCTCTTATTTGTTTAATGATTCCTGAAACTGCGGCCCCACGCTCCCACCGAGACATGGACACAAGGTACACGATATCAGATATTCAGCTACATCGCACTAATTTGGTTTTATGACCATATTGATTCTCCAGGCTCTTTAGGTTTTTGAATATTAAGCGATTGAGTGCTTTTAGTAAGAACGGCTGGTCCAGCTGCTGCTGCAACGGATGAACCCAGAGTGACTGAGAGATAAATGCTGGCTGTTTAATAGTCAGTGGGGGGTCCAATGACAAATGGGCACCAGATGAATTCAAGGAAAGGTGTACACAGGCTCTAATCTTTTATACTAACAGTTTACACACAACTACCACCCTGACTCTTAGGGAGTTAGCTGGTATGTACAGTACCGTGTGTAAATCACAGACCATCTTTCCTTTAATTAAATTTCCACCCAAAATGTTATTCATTTTTCAGGAGAAATTTATGACAAGAGTCTTAAACCTCTGGTTCTGGAAGAGACAATCATGCAAGACCTTTATAGACCTTCAAAACTTTAACCATTAGATAAACAGCACTTAAAGCTTACACCTATAAGAGATAGAATGAAATCAAGCCACACTCTTGCCCCAGATCTGAACAAATCCCGAAGTGTTTCTGTCCATCCTTCCACTGTTAGGAGACCATTTAACGCTGGGGGTCTGAAAGGATGTGCAATTTTTCAAGAAGCCGTTACTGAGGAAAGGAAACAGACAAAAAAGCATTTTTGCAAATCAAACAAAGAAACGGCTTGAGGCGAACAATAGACCATTATTGAATGTGTTTGAGACCACCTCTGGAGATGTGGAAAAATATCTCTGCAGTTTTCTCTGAGAGACTGAAGGCTGTCCGTGGGAAAGCTTAGCAGCTGTAATAAAGGCAAATTGTGGACACACTAGATAGTTACTGAGGCTTATGTGTAATTTACTGTTCAATTATGTCTCCCGCTTTTTTTCTGATGCTGAAAAATGAATAGCCTGAACTCAGTGGGCATTTTGTCTGGAAACTCTAACTTCTGTGCAGTATTGTACAATTTAAACTCAATTCATTAAGTCTGTTACACTGATTTCACAAATGCACTCAGCTGGGTTGAGCACTGGAACAAATGAACAGAGGTAATGTGGCCTGCAGTATTGCAACATTAATAACAACAACAACAACAACAACAACAACAACAACAACAACAACAATAATAATAATAATATGATCTTTGTTTACATAGCTTTTCATTTTAGTTACAATAGCTCTTTTCCGGGCAGAGCATCAAAATATTGTGGTTTAATTTAAACATATGAGAGAGTCTAGAGTCAACTGAGGTTAGAGGTTTATGTTTGATTGTGTTTTCATTCTGAGTTTTTATTCCAGCCTAAATCATGACCAGTCATTTCCTTACGTGACCTGGCTGGGTCATGCTGTGTGAGCATTTCTGCAGCTATTAGAAAACAGTGCCTGCTTGTCCAGTTGATTCTGCCTTACATTGGAAATGTGATTAGCTGGTCAAATTTCCCATCTTCATTACACCAGTATAACGTGTGATTGAGTCAGAAAGAACATTGACTATTTTGACTGGCCTCAAGCAGTCTCAGAAAAAGAAGAGACAAAAATGAACTTGATGTGTTTCACTTACAATAAAGGGAAAAAACAATCTGGTTGCATAAAATGTGGCCATCTGACACTGATGTGCCAGTGAATAAATGTACCGAGCCATTTGTGATCTAATTACCAAAGTAATTTCTGCATTATTTTGTACTGAAATGGAACACAGTCCTGTTTCTGACGTCAGTGTGATGAAGTTTACATAAAGGAATAATGTGTGCAGTAATGGGTGCTGATTGTCTTCTGTAAATAACTCACCTCAAATCACATGTGAAGGAAGGTCAGTTTCCTGTGTTAGCTCAGGTCAGCAACATACTGACGTTAATATTTGCTGTGTTTACATGCAAACGATATCCTTATTACATCCTGTGTCTGAGAAACTGGGCCGACCCAAAACGTTACAAAAGATAAGGCAGTTTATAGTCCTGTCCAGCACACCTTAACAACATTAAACGTCCCCTTCGTGATACACCAGAGTTTACACACGTATGATTTACCACCGGATGAAAATTTAATTGTTCAAGATGTCTGTTTGTGACAAACTGTAAAATAAGAGGCATCTCCTGCCGACAGTGCTGTTTTATGCAATAAGCAGTGGCTAAAGGTCCCCAAACTACATTGGACGCTGTGTTTTGTACTTTTATTGTTATAATTTATGTACTTATTTACTTTATTGTATTATAATTAATAAATATTATATAATACTTAACAACTTATTTTAACAATACTTATTACTTATTTTATATTGGTAATTATTCATTATTATTTTATTTTTAATCTATTAATATTAATTATAAATTTTAAGCATTATACATATTTTAAGCATTCATATCAATCATGATTTTGGCATAAAAATATCTTACATTATTTAAAGGATGCATGTCATGGAAAACATAAATTTCCTCACTTTTCTAAAAGAAAAGAGCTTAATATAACACAATAAAACACTGATAAACTGCAAAAACAGCCCATTTTAAATTCACCGTTTTTGTGAGGTCATGAAAAAGCAATACAGAGCAGCCAGTCGGAAGAAAGGTCAATTATCACTCTCAAAGCACACGAACAAAAACAGCCTTATTAAGTCTCATGGATATAGAGAAGTTGGGTATAGTCGTATAAGAAAATATATTTTTATGCTGCATAAATGTTTGATAATTACCTAATATTAAATTGATAATTTAGTTGTTTGAATTTTTACATTTTTCCTTGTAATTATATAACCTGTTTTATTCTGATTATCTTTGTACCCTCTATACTTTTGTAGCCTGATGAAAATAAATCAAATAATAATTCTTTTCATCATTTTTCAATCATTCAGTCAGTCAACAGAATCTCAGACCTTAGTCAAACCATGACAATTGAACTGGGCTGTTTATAGTCAGACTAGCTTAATATCAAAGTGCATGATCATTTTATTGTAATGTGGTATGTACCACAGTCTTGTACAGAGCCTGCTGTAGAGATGGCAGAGGCAGAAAGCAGCACGGTGGTTAGTAGGTTGTAGATTGTGTAAATGCTGTTTTCGACACTCAGACGTTGTGTTGTGTTTCCTCTCTGCGCTACAGGTCCCCACACCAGAGATCAGAGCACACAGCCTGTATTTTGACCTGTCGGCGTATGGCATCGATGCTATCAAAGAACCTCGCAGCTCCTCTCAGGCCTCGGCCAAACCTGGCTTCCACCTGAAGATCTACGGAACGTTCCGCAATCGCTACATGGCCCTTGCCTGCACGTCCGCCGACTCAAAGATGATGCGTTTCCTGCGCCACACAGCCAACTCCTCAGTAATACACTTCACAACATGCTTCATTCTTACAGGCCAACTCTTAAACACTCCACAGGGCTTCACTTCGGCGGTTCTTTATTTCATTTATTCATTATCATTATCGGCAAAACACATTGTTGCTGTCATAAGCAAACCTTAGAACTAAATTTTTTATAGTATGGCTCTTTTAGCTCCCTTTAATATTTCATAAAGAAAGGACCAATAGAAATGTTGAAGAAAATCTCCTTTTACAGCTGTTAAAAATGCCCCCTACCAAAAATATTCTTACATCAGTAAAGTTATATTTTATGCAGCTATTTACTGTGTTCTTGAATCTAACAAATCATATAAGATATACAGTACTGTCCAAAAGTCTTAGGCTCCCATGCAAATCGTTTAAAGCCATTTTTCTCTGCGTGCGAGGTTAACATTAGAATAAATGCAAACAATCAAGAAGGCAGTGAAAAGTATCAAGATTTGTTTTGTTTAAAACAAAGTAGTTGATATTGTGTGAGCTGGTGAGGAGAACAGAGGTACGGTTCCAGATTTCTCCTCGGTTCCTCCAGCCATTGTTTGGATTTGTGAAATTCCATCAGCAGCTCCTGATTTAATTTAATGAAGGACTGATTGAGTCAAACCAGGTTACTGACGAAAACTACAAGTACTACTGGACTTTCACAAGGAATTCTTTTTTGTTTTATTTAGTATCTTTAGTAATAATGTGAAAAACACTCACTGCTCAACTAAACAGCTTTTAGACATGAATAGTTTATATTTCATCTTTTAACTTTTACATTTACAGAATTATATAAGATGTTAGATTAAAAGTTTTGTGAGGTTGTGCCTCCCTAATGGTAGTGAGGCCCAGCTCTGGAAGTGACAGGCTCTCCCGATGCGGGGGGCCATGTGTGCTGGCCTGCAGCTGGGATTTCCACATGAGTGGCTGAGAGCAGGTCTAATGAAAGCTCTCCAGTGCTGTGTGAGGCTCTCACCTGCTCTCCTGCTCCCTCAGGCTGAGAAAAGCACTGTAACCAACCTTACCTGAGGAGGAAAGCTTCAGAGACCAGTGGAGTAAAAGTCTTATCACTCAGCTGAAGTCAGTGTGGGTACAGTGCGGCCACCTCTGCACACTGAAAAACAGGAATACACTGAATTTACTTGGTTCAAATGTGTACATCACTTCCACATAGAGGGAGAGAAAGAGACAGATAATGAGAGTGTGAGAGAGGGAGAGAAAGAGAGAGATAATGAGAGGTGAGGGTGAGAGAGAAAGAGAGAGAAAACAGATAATGAGAGAGAGGGAGAGAAAGAAAGAAATAATGAGACAGAGAGAGAGAGAGAGAGGGAGAGAAAGAGACATAATGAGAGTGAGTGAGAAAGAAAGAAAGAAAGAAAGAGGGTGAGGGAGATTGAGTGAATGAAAGAGTGGGTGAGTACGTGAATAAATGAGTGAGAGAGAGAGAGAGATGGAGAGAGAATGAGAGAGAGGAAGAAGAGAATGGGAGTGAGCGAGTGAATAAGAGTGAGTAGGGATAGAGAAAGAGTTCGAGAAAGCATGAAAAACAGAGAAAGCAAGAGGGAATAAGATTGAAAGAGAGCGTGAAAAGCAAGAGAGAGAGAGTGATTCACCTGAGGACTGATGGCAGATTATTCCACCCAGCTGGAATTACACGCTGCCACACGGCTCTGCAGAACACACACAGATAAAAAGGATGATTGGACGGATGCATGTGTGGGCACAGAAAGAAGAGGATGGAAAGAAAGAGTAGAAATAAAGGGCAAGGTCAGAACTGTGTCACTCTAAAGACTATGCTGGTGAAAGAGAGCAAGGGGGGAGAGAGAGAGAGAGAGAGAGAGAGAGAGTGAGAGAGAGAGAGAGAGAGAGAGAGAGATTTAATAAGACAGTGACGTCATAGCGCATATGCGTTAGTGCGACAGAGCACGTCATTCACACACACAGACACACATGCTGTTACCTGGTTACAGCGAGGGAGAAACTGTTTGATGGGAGCAAAAGACAGGGGAGACGTTACCAAGACACCACAGGAAGATGGTGGGGGCAAGGATGTGAGTCAGTGGAGCATGTGGCATTTATTTCCCTCCTTGTGTATGTGTGTGTGTGTGTGTGTGTGTGTGTGTGTATGTGTATGTATGTTATTACATATTTCCTATGTGTCAGGCACATTGTGCATGATACATAGGAAATATGTAATAACACACAGCATACACACACAAAAATTGTACATTACTTTGAATAAAACCTCTTTTCTGTGACAGTTCCAGCTCAGCTCTTGTGTTTTCTCTCCTGGTGTAGATCATGAAGAATATATTCCACCAGTCCTTTAATGCCTATAAGACAGACATTGAGCCTCGGCTGAGTGAGCTGACCCTGCAGCGGATGCAGTGCAGCCGGAAGCTGTTTGAGATCTTGCTGTCCCACCGGCGGGTCAGCGCCGCCTACATTGAGGGAGATAACGTGGCCGTCACTGTAGAGGGGGAGGCGGCCCGCGTGCTCAACTTTGACACTGGTCAGTATGAGTTCAGACCACACATTTAACATGTGCTTGTAGTACAGGCAGAAGTCTCAAGTCACCAGATTTGTGACTCAAGTCCAAGTAATGTGACTAAAGTCCACACCTATGAGTAAAGGAGTAACAGCCTGAAGTCCTGAAGGGCCACAAAACCACAGAGTCCATCTATTTATTTGTAGTTTTTATATCTACCTCTCTTAATGACCGCAGCATTTTGTGTATATAGCATGGTGTATTTGGTAC
>JBBPCZ010000034.1:8961478-8973734 GCA_037974445.1 Brycinus macrolepidotus
GGTACAGAGAATTTTCAGAGTATTTTCGAGTTTTATTTTGACTTTATACTGTGTGTCTGTGCAGTCATAGCATAAGCAATTTCCTCAATAAAATTTTCAATAAAATTTTCTAAATCTGATTCTGATAACTGTTATCTGTTTCTCCAGTTTTTGCAATTTTTGCTAAGAAAAATGTTTTTATTCAGTATTTTTCTACTTTCCATTTCTGTTTAAATGGAAAGCAAAGAATGTTTTCTCGATTTCTTCATAATTAAGAAATCATTAAGATTTCATTTTTATGATTTAACAGAATAATTTAGAGTGGTTTGATGTGTTTCGTACAAGAGAAACTTACTGAGTCGGAATTCACAGTGGTGGTGAATGGAACCAGACTTCTGAAGGGTTTAAAGTCTCCAAAACCTGTCACATAGTGATTATGAGTTATGATTATAATTCTGAATACGCTGAGATATTGTTTCACAAACATTTCATGATGAAGTTTTATTTTATAAATACATTTAGATTTATGTGGCGACGTACTTGCAGGGTGCAAGAGTCTCAAAAGAAAACTTTTTTTGTTTAGCTCTATTATACCATTATCTTCTTTACATATAAAACTCAGAGACACATGGAGGTTCATTGGTTGGTTTCAACAGTAAATAAAATGTTTGCTTAGTAAACACCTCAACCCCCAGTTCTTATCACCACCACTGTCAAGAAGTCAGTACATTTCTCTACAACACCAAAACACTCTGAATGACTTTATTTATACATCGCTGATTAAATTAAGCAGTAATTTTGGAAAAAAAAAATATGCAAATCAACCGAGAAAAGAGACAGATTTATGACATTTTTAAAAGCTGTGCCTCTGTACAGAGGCGCAGTGTCATTTTTCTATTATCTGGTAATGAATGTCATCAAAACATACTGTCAGATATTTTACATTACGTATTTTATGCTGTGTGAGGGTAACATGGTATTGATGTGTGTGTGAAAGGTTGTGGTGTGAACCTTGGCATGAGAGGCTTAGAGTCGCTTGGTGTGTTCATCTACCGGACTGCGACTGCTCAGGACCGGAACGATGTGTTTGAGGCCCTTTCAGCCAAAATCCAGCACTCCAAACAGGTGGCAGAAACCTTCAGACAGACTGGACTGACCACCACTATGTTTGAATGAACGCGTGCCAATGAGGGAGAAGGTGGGAGTGGCTACATTTTCACAGTTAAAGCGAACTGTATTATTATTTGTTGTACTTGTGATGTTGCCGACTAATGTAAGTGCCAAAAAGGGACCAACGTTTGTGTATAAGCCTCTGCTCTATGAAGAACAGGATCTACTTTCATTTCAAAGGTGACTGTGCTGTTGTGAACAGAGCGAACCCCCCATGTGAGGAGAAACTCATGATGAAGTTCCAACGCACAGTATGTGTCCGTGTCAGTATAATGACTGCAGTCTGTGCTTAACACTGTTTTTGAAAACCTTAATTTTGCATCGACATGCTGCTGGTTTAACTGCTACTTATCATTCCTCTTCGATTTTTGTCATTAACCCTACTCCTACTCATGGACGTCCCCTTTTTTCATTTACAAAAGTGCCTGGTGGACCCCTAAAGCAAACCACACCATTCTTTTCTTTATCTTCTGTATTTCACAGGAATGATGGGGTGTCTTTAGACAAATTGTTAATAAAAATGAAATGTGATTGGCTTAAATTTTGGGACTTTTTATGGCTGTGGAGGTTAAAACGAATTTCATTTAACTTCAGTAGACAGCCTGTGACAGTTTTGTAGTGTAGCGTACAGTTTGATGCAACAGAAAATAAAAATGCGATTCAGTCATTCAGTTCTGTATTGTCTTTAAGAAACCCACAAGCAACCTGTCTTTGATTATAGTGCCACCTAATGTTCAACACTGTAGAGTGAACTGCCAGGGAGTAGCCCACCAGGCTTTGAAAGTCCTAAAGATCTAAAAGAAAACAGTAGTGTAGCAATGGAACGTCGTTTTGTTGGTTTTCATTATTTTTCTGATTTGAAACACACACATTAAAAAGGGGACACTGTGGTAGTACCCTTATGGATAAATCTTCAGTCCACCTAATTAAGGAACATTAATTGCTTCATATGATGATTAGTTATATTTTTGACTCAGAACGTATTGGCCATGATCCAAGGATTTTTAATTTTTCTACTTTAAAATGTTATGAAAAGCTACAAACTTGCCCTTTTCCCTTTGGAAAAGTAATGTAGTGTTCCTTTAAAGCTCATTAAGGGTGAGCCAGGCATGCAGGCAGTTTCTACAGCCATGCAAGGACCTTTAATCTTGAGATTCTCTTGGAGTGCTCATAGAAATAATCCACCATCATCCTATTTAGTTAACTTAATAAAGCACTTCTTCATTTAACCATGTGATTGTAAGCCTCAGGACTAAGACCAAGTAGTTTTAGAGGTGTTATAAAACAGAATGCAACTCCGCTTTTGGTTTAGTGGGCCTTTATTTCACAATCTTTCCAAATGTACAAAACGAGATATGGTACAAAAAAAACCAAAAGGGAAAAAAGCCTAAATTCACCAAACCCCCTCCCCCTTTCCCATGACAAATAAAACATGACTGGAATTGGTCTTAAAACCAAAGTGCATCTCTCTGTGGTACAGTGGGGGGAAAACAAAAATAATCTCAATTAAACCACACTGTACCTCCTCCACATAGTCTAATCACACAAAGTCTGGCCACCACAACCTCCACAGTGTCCCCAGAGCAGCTGGCCCAAGAGAGAGCCAACATTGTGTCAGAGCATTTTGTTGTTCACTAAAGTTGGAATATAATTTAGCTCCCCTATATGATTCCCTCCTTAGAATTCTTGGTGTTTGACTTATAATTCTGACTTCTTCTTCTTTGACTTCTTCTTCTCTTCTTCTTCCTTTACCACCAGTGGGTTACTTGCCTCTTTCTTCAGGTAAGAAATAAAGTCGCTGACTTCACGGCCTCCCTGAAAGCAAACAAATGAAGCCTGATTAGCTTAAACCACAACAGGCAAACAGGGTTCCGCTCACTATACATATAGGCAAATAGATAGATAGTTCAATGACGCAACGATAAAAAGTTATGGTTCAAGCATGGTAAAACACAGACCTCATATCTCTTTGGACTCTGCTTCTGCCCAGCTGGAGAGAAATAGATGGTGGGGAACCTGAACCAAAAGAGCAAACCAGGTCAAAAACATTTCCAAATCAGGGACATCAATTGGTGTCATGCTGTTATAAAGCTGGGCTGTTTTACTGCTACATACCCTCTAACTTCATATGGGGAAGGGACATCATTAGCTGTGGCGTCCATCTTGGCAATGACGACATTTGGATCGTTGGCGAGCTGAAAAAAGAAGGAAACAAAGTTGTTAACTTTTACAAAAAATTCAAATAAGAATGGACTTTGCCTGCTTGGTCACTCAGACAAATGTATAAACTCTATAAATAATTATTCACAAGGAATAGCAGACTTTGGAGACAATCTTACCTTCTCCCCAAGTTCTTTGTATTTAGGCTCCAGGCTCTTGCAATGTCCACACCAGGGGGCATAAAACTCAATGAGCACATCTTTGCCGTCATCATTAACAATGGAGTCAAAGTTCTCAGCTACAAGAACCTAAACAATGAACAATATTAGAGCACAATCATTAAATGAAGTCAGGGGAGAAGAGATAAAAATAAACAAAAACCACACACACTTTGCTTCTCAACTCACTTTGACTGGGCCCTCATTGCTCTCAGGAATGGGCTCAGACTTCAGGTAACGCGTCAGTTTTCCATCAAAGTAATCCTGCAAGAACTTTTCCAGGGCCTTTCCATCACGGCTACATAAAACAATTAAAAGGTGTTCAGAAATATACTGCTTTGGTTTCCAGGGTCACATCTGCTATGGAAAACTGCTAATAACAATTGGAATAATAGTGTGTTAGAGGGATACATTTATGAATGATGCACCACTAAAGGATGCACCAAATCACACACTATGCTTAAACAGAGCAAAATCATCTACTGTTTAGAGCAGAGGTGGGAAGTCCTGGTCTTGGGGAGGCCAGATTCCTGCACAGTTCAATGAGGTTTCTGCTCTTGTCTGGGCTCAACTCATCAAGTTGTCAGGTTTAGCAATGCCAGAACAGAGAACTCAGCAGACTGTGCTGGACTCTGGGCCTCTGGTTCCCCAACCCTGGTTCAGAGTTAATTTTATAGCACTTACGAGAACTCTTCCTGCATAACATATTTGTCTCCCTTGACTGTTCGGATGCCAACGACAGGCAGCTCTCCACTGCTGGCATCAAGGCCCAGCTCAGACACATCATGGCTGAAAGTGTTCTTATTAGCAACGGCAAAGCTCAGTTTCTTCCCCTGGTCCAGGAAACTCTTTGCCACCTTCATTACCCTACATACAGAACAAATGACAGTCAGACATCGAATGGACTTTGAATCCAAAGGAATTCCAATGGATTATGATGAAATTCTAAGAAATTCTACCAAGACATCTGTTCGTCCACCACAATTTTCTGGCATTTATTTGTTTGAAGTCTTACACCAATTGCTAATTAGCCGTAATAGCTAGCCAGTAGGAAGATCTATCCATTGTAAATACATATGAATCATTACAGTTCAGAAAGAAAATGAACAGGATGACCTACCTATTCCTCCAGTAGTTGGAGCCCTTGGGGTTCTTGTCATAGTCCACATCATAATAGGCCACCAGCAGATCATTGCCCTTCACCTGGTCCTTGTTGTCATCAGTCATATGGGGGCAAATTCCAAAACTGCCATCCAAAAAGAGAAACTTGTAATACATGTAAACAGCTGTAGCTAAAAAATAAACATATTTAAGAAAGGTGTCTTACATGTTGTCCTGAATGAACCTCTTAATTTTGGCATTGGTAAATTTGTCTTCACTGAACTTAACGCTGTTCTCTTCAAATTTGTTATGAAGGCGAGGTGGCCGGAACAGAATGACGCCCCTACAAAAACACACAAGTTGGTTTAAAAAAAATTAAATAAAGTAAAACAAAATAAAATAAAAAGTTGTCCTCCAACAAAGCATTTGTTAGAATTCATACGTATTATAATTTAATCGAACACCTTCAGCCTCTAGCCATTTGACATGTGAACAAAAGCAAAAGTGAAAGTAAACAGCAGCCAAAAAGGCAAACTCACTCTCCCTCAATGTCATGTTTCTTCAGGAGGCCTTCCACGTTAGTGTGAGCAAAACGGTACGACTCTCTCAGGGCACTGGCTGACTTCAGGAACTCGATTTGTGCAGCGCTTCCACCATCAGCAAAGAAACCTGAAGAAATGTTTCAGCACAATAGAACTCAAATTTCAAACTAAGCTTTTCTATGGCAGTTCAAGCATGCAAATTGATGCCAAAAGAGCAGTTTACATGAAAGAAAAAAACCCCCACCAAAACACAACTAAACAAACAAAAACAACAAAACAGTATTTCTCAATGTGCTTACCCACAACACTGGCATCACGGTCTCCAATGAATTTTTCGAAATCTTCTGCAGTTTTCAGCTCCACAGACGCTGGGCCTGCCTGCTTTTTGAGGTGGCTGACAATTCCATCTAGAGACACAATCAGTGTGCAAGAACTTCACATCAGAAACAGGATCTGTGGTTACTGGTTCAACTGCTAAGCTGACTCTACTTGAAAGACCAATAGTAAATAAAAAACAAACAAACAAAAAAAAAAAGCACTTCCTTGTTTACACATTAAGCTCATCTATAAATAAAATAGCAGGACTGGTTACTAATGCAGTAAGTTAACATTATGGATGTTGAGAGGTGAAACACACTTAAGCAAACAAAAAGTAAAACAGGTTTGTAACAAACTGTGATATGTCAAGATATACCTGCAGTTCTTGGACCATCATATGCACCAGACTCCTCCCCATCTCTGAAAATCTTCAGGGTTGGATAGCCACTTACACCATACTTGCTGCACACATTGGAATTGGCAGTGCAGTCCACCTAAATCACAGTAGGAAACATTACCACAGTGATTTGGCTCAGCTTGATCTGACTCTGTCCATGGTCAAAAAGACAGCTGAGAGCTGACTTGCAGTCCATTCAAATACATTATAACAAGTGAGCAGTCTAGTGGTGCTACATCCAACATAATGCTGAAAAGATTTACCTTAGCAAGTGACACAATGCCCTTCAGGCGAGTAGCAGCTGCCTCATACTCTGGAGCGAGTCGTTTACAGTGGCCACACCTAAAAGTGAGAATGATATGAAGTTCATTCATGCAGTTACGAGTATGTTATTCAGATGGGACATTTATACATTATAATTTAGATCTTCAGTTACTTAACATATTTAGGAAATCTCAAACAGAGCTAAAACTGTCCATGTACAATTTCTATAAAGAGCAGAAATAATAAATAACAAAAAGAGGTTAAAGAAGAAAAAAAAGTCAAGTTCAACTCAAGTCCTGCTGATCCAAGTAGGTAAATCCTGTTGCTGTATTATAAAATCTTTAGGAAGGCAATATCTCAAACATACGGCTACCACTAGCTGTTTATATCCCATTCCTATTAAGAACAGAAGCTAGAAATAACAAAAAGATGTTAAAAAAAAAAGTCAAGTTCAACTCAAGTTCTGCTCCTAGTTGGTAAATCCTGCTGCTGTACTACGTCCTGCTACAAACTGTCCAATCAGAGACGGACAACGAAACTTCACTGACCAATCAGGACTTTACCACAGAGAGGCCACACCCCCCCAAACATCATTCAGTAACATTTCCTCCCTAAAACTCAAGAAAACTTGCGGTTTTCTGACTTCTAACATTAGTTATCTGAGCACATTTTGTATTACAAACATCTCGAGGGTTTAGTGCCATTTCTTTGCAAGCCTCATGGGTCATCAAAGCCAAGAAAAGGGGTTTAATAAATGAATAGACACACTGAGACACACAGTGACTAGAAGTTAATGTAGAAAATCAAAGTGGGTTGCATGCAGGAAAATGCAATCCTTTAAAAATCAGATGGCAGGTCTAGTTATCATGAAAACTTAATAATAGATATTGCTTTAATATTTAGTGTCCATTTAGCCTCTTAAGAGGGATGGATGGATGGTCTCCTAGCAATTCCAAGCAGGAAGTATCTAGCTAGGTTGGCTAACATTACACACCGAATTCAAGTAAACTTACCTGCTTTGAAAAGAGCTCCGAGTGTTTTGGTCATAACTCAATTACGCATATTTAGCTGTTTTTTACAATAAGCCTGTAATAGTGGCCTGTAGTAGTGTAGAAGTTCAGAAAAGGCTAGTGTGCAAAAGACAGCTAATGCTAATGCTAGCTCATAACAAGCCATGACCGAGCCCTTTTATCAGACCAAAAAAAACAAAAAAAAAACAGATAAAGCAGGCAGTAACACAAGAATGAAACTGAAACTACAGAAGGAGTGTAGGCCTGACATTAAACACGACCTACATTAGTAAGGAAATCCATTTTGTAAGCTGGCTTTAGCAGCTAACTTTGCTAACGTTAGCGTAATTTTGCTGTTTTGCTTCACAACACAAGCATCACACACTCACCAGGGTGCAAAAAATTCAACCAGGATTAACTCGTGGTCTCCAATTTTGTTCTCAAAGTCGTCGTCCGTGAACTCGAGCACATCACTGGCTCGAGCAGCTCCGAGGAGAAACACCAAAAATAACAAAGTCACCATAATGCAGGGCGAGTGTTTCTGCAGCCAAAGAAGGTAACTTATTGCAGATAAAAGTGAAACTACTTATGGCTGAAGGCCACTGCCCGGTGAAGCTGGCTCCGAGCTCACAGAAGATAAAGAGAGCTCAGGTCCGAACCCGGAGATCTTCAGGAGAACCAGAGTGTGGCAGCAGACCATTGGGCTTCCAGAGGAGTCACACAGTCCCTCCCAGCCAATCAGAGCCGTGCACCTCCACATCCCTCCAACTGATCTCCACCCTCTGTCAATTATACAAAAAAAAGGGATCGATTAGAAAGCTGGTCAAATACACAGCCTGTGTCGTTTATTTATTTTTTGTATATAATATTTGTTATTTATTTAGACGCGTTGTGCACAGTAATATTTTTCTAATTTCTCTAATATGTGCAATAACTTATTCCAAACTACCATTTCTGTCGGTAGATTTCACTCAACTGTGTTACTTATACATAGTATTTATACAAAGCATTTCTGTATATAGTATAGGGCATTCATATTTAGCTTTTTTTTCTTTTCTACAGATTTTTTTATTTTATTTCAGATCTTATTTAGATTTTAGATTAAATTGTTCTTGTCTTTGTGTCTCTGTGTGTTTTTGCAGTCATCACATAAGCAGTTTCCTCCGGGATCAATAACGTTTTCTGATTCTGATATTATATTTATCTTATATATTTAGAAACATTGTACATGGTATTCAGTGTTACAGAAATAATTTGGTGATGCTGGTCTTGTTGCAACGTTATCAAGTAAAGTAAAGTAAACTAAGTAAAGTGGCCTGCACCCACACATCCCCTCCAACTGCTCTGCACCCTCTATCAATTATTAAAAAAAAGGATTGATTGGAAAGCTGGTCAAACACTCAGTCTCTTTCATTTTTGTATGTATAATATGTATCTTGTATATTTAGAAGCTCATGCATGGTACTCAGTGTTATAGAAATAATTTGGTGATGAAGGCCTTGTTATAACGTGCAGTCTAGGCCCGTTATCAAGTAAAGTAAAGTGAAGTGAAGTCAAGTGGTCTGCACCTCCACATCCCCTAAAGCTGTCTCCAACCTCTGTCAATTATACAAAAAAATGAATCAATTGGAAAGCTAGTCAAATACTCAACCTGTTTCTTTTATTATCTTTTTTGTATATATAATATTTGTTACGTATTTAGAAGTGTTGCGCATGATATTCAGTGTTATAGAAATATATGGGGATGCAAGTCTTATTTAACTATGCCCATTAGAGTGGCCTGAACCTCCACATCCCCTCCAACTACTCTCCACCCTCTGTCTATTATAAAAAAAAAAAAGGGATTGACTGGAAAGCTGGTCAAAAACTCAGTTCTCTTTTGTTTTTGTATGTATACTATGTGTCTTATATATTTAGAAGCGTTGTGCGTGGTATTCAGTGTTACAGAAGTCATTTGGTGATGCAGGTCTTGTTGCAACGTGCAGTATAGGCTGCTCTCCACCCCCTGTCAATTATAAAAAATAGGGATTCATTGGAAAGCTGGTCAAATACTCAGTCTGTTTCGTTTACTTTTTTAAATATATAATATTTGTTATACATTTAGAAGCATTGTGCATGGTATTCAGTGTTATAGAAATAGTTTGGTGAGGCAGGTCTTGCTGCAACGTACAATCTAGGCCCATTATCAAGTAAAGTAAAGTAAAGTGGCCTGCACCTCCACATCCCCTCCAACTGCTCTCCACCCTCTGTCAATTATACAAAAAATTGGAAAGCTGGTCAAATACTCAGCCTGTTTCATTTATTATCTTTTTTGTATATATAATATTTGTTATATATTTAGAAGCATTGTGCATGATATTCAGTGGTATAGAAATAATTTGGTGAGGCAGGTCTAAAGTAGAAGAACCAAGACAACTTTCACCCTTTCCAGCTCATCATAGTCTGCAGTCCAAGAACAACCAGTAAAGTGCCCACTATCCATTTTTCCTTAAGATACACTACATGGACAAAAGTATTGTGACACCTAAACATTCCAGCAAGCCGGACATTAATGACATTACATTCAACCATGTCTTTATGGACTCTGCTTTGTGCACTGTGGCACAGTCATGCTGGAATAGAAAAGGTTCTTCCCCAAACTGTGTCCACAAAGTTGGAAGTATGGCGTTGTCCAAAATGTCTCGTTGTGCTAAAGCATTAAGATTAAGCCCTTCACTGGAAATAAGGGGCCTAGCCCAAACCCTGAAAAAACAGGTATGCCCCAATACTTTTGTCCATATAGTGTATTTTAACTTAAAATAAACTCTGACCAGTATGATATCTGACTACTTCAGTAAACTGTGTCCCTAAAGTAGAGCCCCTGGGCACCTTAGTTACCAGCAAAGCAGTTACTTAAATCACTTTAGCCTGATGTTTTTACATTGTTTAATTCAATTCCCAGACTTTCTAAAGAAAGCAAACAGAAAACAAATGTGAAATGTCAGTAATTTGTTGTGGACTATTGATGCAGGAAATATGTATAGAGAATGTATAGAGAACTTTCCCTCCCAGGAGCCCCAGCTGTCACAGTACCACCAGCCTGAAAGGTGCAAGTCAAATCAGAAGAAGTTACATTTCAGAGGATTTAGTTTTCCAACAGCTGTAAGAAGACAAGCCTGAGGACTGAGGATATAATCGCTGTGCTGACCAGTCGTTGGAGATGGTAAGTGTAGGCCTATACAACTGCTGCTGATTATCTGAGTAAAATGACTCTCCGATGGCCTCTTAGGCATAACTAAAGAGGGTACATGGACCTGCTGTCACTTCCGTCACTACACTACTGCTGGTTTAGCCTGTTCCATATTCTCACTCACCCGGCAAGTTTAGGTTTAAGAGAAGGAAGTTGGTGTAGGTAATTCAGTCCCGAGCAGGTCATGGTCTAAGAATTGGCAAAATAAAAAAATAGGGCTTTGATTTTGCTTGGTTTAAATATGAACAATGGTTTCAAATGATTGAAATTATTATTACATTAACCGAAAGACGGGAAATGTAAAACAGATTTGAATCAACAATGTTTGAATCAGGTAAACAGAAAACCTTATGGATTTTAGTTCACAGTCATTGGCCATTTTATCAGGAGCACCTACCATTTTACACCTGTTTAGGCATACAAGGTTACTACTGCAGTTGCTACTATGCACAATATATCAATATATAAAGTGGCTCCCAGTTTGAGTCCTCTGTACCCTCTGCTCCTGTACTCTTCTCAATTTTGTGGTTTTTTGCTCTCTAACACAACTGATTCGACTCATTAACTGATCAATAAGCCCCTCATGTGTTAGGTCAAGTGTGCTGGAGTAAGTAAAGCACAGAATGTGCAGAGCACGAGGTCCCCAGGACTAGGACTGGGAATCACAGTTCAATAAATTGCATGTAAAGAGAGCAAGGCCCAGTAAAGTGGCCAATAAGTGTACATAGTGTGTAAAATTCCTAGAAATGGCACTGCTATCACTGCTCAGAGTAGTCCAACACCCAAATAATAACTGGTCAGTGGTGGTTGAAGGGTTGTCCCTTTCTATTGATGGATGGGGCAGAGGGAATCACCAAGTTCTGTCACCAAATAACTGAGAATAAAGCAAATCAACTGAAAAAGAAGAGTTCACTCTGACTGTCAGCTCGATGTTTTGCAAAATTTAGCATGTTCCAGGCCAGGAAATGTACGTCGGTCTGGGAAATAAAGACATTCTAACCAGTTTCTGGGATCTCTTCCCAGTGGAGCACTAACAGAGCATTAACAGGGACATCCAAAGAACCGCCCCTGTCCAAACACCCACCCTTCAGTATGTTTGCACTCTGGATCCTAGAGAGTGTCCTCTTACGTCAGCGGTTCTGTTGAAAGTTTGAAGAGTAGCGTAAACGCCTACATTATCGGAAGTTAATGCTTGTCTTCACACATGGGTTGGGTCAGTATACTTCCTCAAGTTACTGTACCTTAATACCAAAGTATTACTGTATGTATTTACTATTGTTAAGTATTGTTTTTAAGGACTAGTACTTTACTTACTACATAAGTAAACTACATACTCTGTCTATCTATCTATCTATCTATCTATCTATCTATCTACCAACTCATCCATCCATCTATCCATACATACATATTGTTGAAATGCCATAAAACAAGGCAGTTTTGCCTTTTTAGGTTACATACTACAGTATTTCCCAACCTTGGTCCTGCAAATACACTGCCCTGCACATTTTTTTGGAGCAACGAAAACACTCCAGTGTGCAGGGCAGAGTTGGGAAACACTGACACAGAGAATGGTCAGCTCATTAAAATACATCCTGTCTCTTAATTGCATCTGTTGCGTGAGAACGTTTCTAAATGGTTCTGTGTATGCTTTTTTTTCTACACTTCCTCTTTTAACTGCTGAAATATTTTGAACCTAGTATTTTCACTTAAGTTCTCTGTACTTTAACACTCCTAATCAAATGTCAGATTATTGGGTCATGCTTCTATTGCATTGTCTTAGCACTGAAAGCCATTTATTTATTTATTTATTTATTAAAAAAAAAAAAAAAAAACTTAATGAATGCGCTCAGTGGTTCGTTCTAATACAT
>JBBPCZ010000034.1:8974546-8986393 GCA_037974445.1 Brycinus macrolepidotus
TCTCTGTTCGCTGCCTCATCGTTCCCGCTGATCAAACCCACCACAGTTGTGTCATCGGCGAACTTGATGATGTGGTTCGAGCTGTGCGTTGCTGCACAGTCGTGGGTCAGCAGTGTGAACAGTAGAGGGCTGAGCTCACAGCCCTGGGGGGCTCCTGTGTTCAGCCCTGGGGGCCCCTGTGTTCGGCGTGGTGGTGCTGGAGATGTTGCTCCTGATCCTGAGGTCTCCCAGTCAGGAAGTCCAGGACCCAGTTACATATTATATTATATGTACAAATAATACTTGTATACATTTGTTAACATTTATCTTTATATTTATAAATATAAATCCATATTACGTATTCATATTGTAGATCATATTGCTCAGTATATTGTTCATTGTGTCTTTACATATTGTTGTTGTTTTATACTGCTGAGAGACACCATCGACCGGAATCAAATTCCTTGTATGTGTTTGCTCACATACTTGGCCAATAAACGCCTCCTAAAACATTGATTCTGAAACGTCTCGTAAAAGCGAAAACTAACCTCGAGGTTTGATCCTCAAAAGAACGCTTAAAACAAACACACTCCCCACACAACACACACTCTCACTCTCCCACACATGCACACACTCTTACACAATATTATGCAGGACAGTTTGTTTACAACTACTGTACGTCCACAAAAGGGCATTGCTCCCGGCTGCATTAAACACAGCTGCGCTGGCTGGCCTGACGCTGTTTAATAAATAATAGAAGCTTGTGTTGCTTTAGTGCTGCCAGGCAGCCATCAGGAGGATGGGTGAGCTCACCTCTTGGAGGCCCTTGCAGAAACGCTCAAAGACCCTCTTCATGTTGCCCCCTTTCTCCATGGAGATCACCCGAGTATGGTCCTCCTCATTAATCCACACCAGGAATGTTTTCTCATTATTGTGCCTGGAAAATTCAGGCGGGTTACACACAGAAACACACAGTGAACAGCACAGCGTTTAAAGCTCGTGGCTAATAATAGGCACAAAGCTATTGAAGGAATACTCATTCAGACTGAGTGGGCAGAGCAGCCTGCTCACTTGTATGAGGGTGTCTAAAAGGGTTCTTGGAGTAATAGAGCATGGAAGCCATATTGGAGCTTTTGGTTCCCTAAAGAACCTTTCAGTGAGGCTCTAGCTTTGATTCATTTGTATTCTATATTCACTACAGGTGAAATCAGTAGGGTTTTTAACTGGACTTTTTATTTTTCATAACTAATATATTCTGATTTTTCAAAAAGCTTCTAAAAATGTACTTTCTTTTTTCTTAAGCTTACTCTTAGGAATAAATCCAAGAAAATTTGGTATTCTTGAAGGAAATATGTTCTTAAGTACTTTCTTAAACTTATGACAGCCTCATACTTGTCTCATATTGTAATTAAGACATTAAGGTAAGCCTCTAAAACTCTTCTAAAGAGTTTCTTATAAAATAGTTGAAACAGACCAATAAATATTTTCACTCCTTTCTATTTTCAACACAATCACGTCTTGTTCTTTTTCACTATGTTTTTTATATTTGGCTGAATTTTGTTTTTTGTTTTTAATCCATACAGAGTGGATTAAACTGTAAGTCAAGTTGACAGTCCTTCAAATTCAAAATGTTTCTTAAATTGTTTGTTAAGCTGTAAAATGTAAGATAATATAAACAGGTTACATGACAAATAACCTAAAGCCTACACATATAACAGATAACCTAATGGAGAAAATAAAGAAGACTTCTTATATCTGAGAACTTCATAAGTTTTGTTTGACAACTGCATTTTCAAACATTCTTATGAACTTCTTGGAGTTCGCATTAAGTTTTTTCTTAGGAAAACGTTCATGAAACAGGCCCCGGTTGTAGCTACAATTAGAAAAGAAGTCAAGCCTGATATACGATATTCAGTATGCCCTGACCTGTGACGCACCTTTTGAAAGTGTAAAGAAACTCCACTTAAAAAAAATAAATGTGCTAGAAAGGGTGTGTTTAAAAAAAACATTTTAGGTCCCAAAGAACCTGTTAATGGATGGTTATTAAAATAATCATTTTTGTAAATGACGTGTGCATGTGGAGAACCTTTTGAAAAAATGTTAAAAACTTCCACATAATGTAAAGGTTCCTTAAAGAACCCATAAATAGGTAGAGAACCTTTACTTTATGAGAAGGTTCTTTATACAAGGGGTCCTAGACTCGACATACGACGTTTCGAGTTTACGACGCTCACTCCCATAAAAACTTTTTAAAATTTAGACGTGAGTGTTTCGGCTTACGCCGTTAGCATCGTACTTATGGACTACGTGGGCAAACTAGTTTAGTTGAGCGCGGCGGAGGAATACGTAGTATACGCAGAATACGCAGTAATGTCCCCCAGGACACTTACCTATGCCGTTTTGGACTGTTAAAAGAGCAAGCATCTTTACACTAATTTTTTGACATTTTTTCTGTTACTACAGTACAGTGAACAAGTACAATATATTTATGTCCTTTTCCTTTATCTGTGGCCTAGCTGTGTTTTTATGTGTTTATGTTCTAGGTTATGATTTTACAACTGTGTTAGGATAGGCAAGTGACTTAGGCTAGGGTGTGTTTCGACTTACACCAAAATTCGAGTTACATCACTGTCATAGGAACGGATCTGTGTCGTAACTCAAGGACCCCCTGTACCTTCATTTACATTGCACTTAAAAAAAAAAAAAAGAAGGTTCCATACACAGTTCTTTGAATGGCGCCGCAGAAGAACTGCTGTAGTTACTTAAAGAGCCATTTTTGTAAATTAGATTAGAGTTAAATGTATAAAAAACACATTACATTATACAAAGCTTTTTTTACCCATCGATTGTGGAAGTAGGCATAGTGATAGAAAAAAAAAAAAAGAGTTATGTAAATGTTCTCTACCAATTAAACATATCATAGAATCATGCACCCAATCCAAGAATCTTATAACCTTTGTTCTAAGATTGCATTCTGAGGTACTTTTCAGGTCTGTAATTCAAAGTATCTTAATATTTCTTAAAGATGCTAATAAATGACTTTATACTGAGATGTTCGACCAATAACCTCACTAATAGTTACAGGCAAAACAGTGGAACAAATTCTACGCATTAACACCAGTCTATTGTATTAGCATCCTCTTAAAATCTTATCTGCACTGTTGTGGTAAGAATGCCTTGTATCTCCAAAAGCCATTTGAAGTTTAATTAAATTAATTTATGTGTTAAAGGCCGGAGGGAGGCTGCCCAGGCAGTGAGAAAGCCATACAGAGACAGAGGATTTATAATGGAGGTGAGGCTGCTGTCCCAAAGACATAAGAGAATCGATCTCGAACGAGTGAACAGAGGAAGTGGCTGCGGTGTGTTATACAGGGTCTGAAACTCATATTGAGAGCGGGCTGCGTCAGCAAATAAAACCTTCCCATGTCCAGCCTTTTAGGCTCCCACTGACCCTGCTGATCAGAACGCCTTTCCATTATAGAACGTGTGTGAAATATTGATGGGTACATGCTTACCAGATGCCTCTGGCATCGGGCCAATCCCGTGCCATTCCTGCACATGTCAGAAGCGGTGAAACTGGCTTATCAAACAGGAAATGATCCTGTGGGACCAAGCAGAGAGGAAACTCATGTCACCATGGAAACAATATTCTTGCATGCTCTTGTTCAGAGGGCAGGTGTCTTGTCAATGACATAGAATGGGTTGCACGCATTGACACTTAGCTCATTAGCACTGAGACTCATTAACATGTGACAACACTACTGCGGCACTGGGATTATAGCTGAATTTATAGCTTTGCCATCTGTACTTACAGATCATAGAATGCAATTGCTGATGCTTTCTCCGTTTGAGGGCAAGATAAGGAGCTCCTCCACTGCATGAGCCTGTGTGATTTACATCATGGGCTCAATGTTCCCCCTCTGAGCACACTGAGGTGCTAAATGCCACATTGCTGGTGGTTTGTAAACACACCTATTAGACTGGGATTTGATTTAATTGCTAAACTAGACAGAAGATCTTCAAAAGCAAAGTAAAAATTAATGTTTGACATTGATTCCCACTGTATTTTAAGTTAAGATAACAAAACCTGTATACTGTCACTGTTAGAACAAATCCTTGTATTTCCAAAAGGGTAACTTTACATGAGATGGGAAAAAAAACCATGAGATGGGAAAAAAAACCTTTCGGACCATTTATATTAGTCAATATTCAAAACAAACTTTTTTGACAATTTACTATTTTTTTTTACTTTTAAAAAGTAAAAAGTGACAAAAATGGAAATGGGTTTTGTTCAGACGAAATGCTGACTCTTTTAAATTAAGCTTTTACAATATTTTTGTGTGTCATATAAATAATGATATATATATAAATCAGTACATAGTCAAAATGCTCCTCTACATGCTGCAGGCCTGGCATTTATAGACACACACATCAATTTATAGATACGCACATCAATAAGCTGCTGCTGCTCCTCTTCGGTCATCTCTGTCAGGCTGTAGTATTTTCCTGCGAGGTCACCCTGCAGGCCACCCAGAGCAGCAACCGCCACCCGCTCCACCTCCCTGCGCTCCGCTCGTGTGCATGCTGGCGGCAGGCTCAGGCCCCGGATACTCCGGCCCGTACGCACACGCGACGACAGCACGTACTTATCATCAAAGTGTCCGGACCGAATCTGATAGGAGAAACAAAGTAAAATTGCTATTCAATTTTACACAAAGAGTGTACTCATTGTAATGTACGTAATGACCGGTCTTTTAGAATTTATCCAAGCAAAAAAAGCCTGGTTTCCACTCTAAAAATACATGTAAGTGTTTTTTCCTCACTATACACTGTATTGATTACTAGGTTATCATTAGAAGATCCGTTTACAGTTCCAAGTACCTTACTGGCATCGAGGTCAGTGGGATGTTTCATATTGCGTGGGTCATAGCCGTTGTGTCTCTCCACGATGACGGGGTCAAAAAGATCAGCAAACACCTGTAATAAAAGATGCTGGCTTGTTTGTCTTGGAGCTTTTTAATTGATTCACGTTCTACATTCACCAGAAATCCACATTCTTCTATGAAATGACCTGAATGTGTGCTTACAGTCAGGTCAAATATATTTATTTATAATACATTTACATTCAACATATTTATGTTCAACATCTACTGATCTTTAATGTCTAAATAGTTATAAACAGTGTTGTTTTAGACCATGCTTGACCACAAATAAAGAAGTTGGCTCGTTTGTTTTGTAGCTTCTTAATTGATTCGCGTTCTACATTCACCATAGACCCACATTCTTCTGTGAAATGACCAGAATGTGCCCACAGTCAAGCTACATATATTCATTTATGATATATTTATTTTCAATATATTTACATTCAACATCTACTGATCTTTAATGCCTAAATAGATATAAATAGTGTTGTTTTGGACCATGCTTGACAATAGGTTGATATCATGGGCACATTTCACTATGTTGTACTTGTATAAGTGTGTATAAAGAAACTTGAATCTTGAAAACACACTGGTCAAAAATGGAACAGGCTTCACTGCTATTACAGAATGACCTCTGACCTCATAGGACTCCTCATCTCCTGCCACCATCCCCACAGTCTTAATGAAGGGATGGCCTGGGTTGTCCACGCCGGTCTGAATGGCTTCATCCAGTGTGAATCCATTTGGAGTGGCTTTGTCACACAGTTTGGCGTAAATGGCAGGTGTCAGGTGGCTGGCCATGCAGTTGTTGTGTTTTCGTAAATCTGGATATTCTGCACTGTTTGGGGAACAGAGGATGCGGCTGTTAGAAAAGAGACCTGCAAGGATGGCCGGATAGAAGGACGTGTATAGGCACCAAGCAGGTGCATATGGAAGGTGATTGCATATTAAATGGCAAAACGCATCTCACAAAATAGGGTTAATATCCCTTTAATACTCGATTACATTATACAGATATAGGTTAAAACGTGCAGGGACTGGCCATATGGCGTATAATAATCAGATCATAGCAATGCCTGAGACGTCGTGACATCAGCCTGCTGCAGTATGGAGTCCTCCAACCCTACAGAGGAATTTGCATTAGATCTGAGACATATGGCTGCAGAAGGCAATCTGGATCATTCTATAGGACCCAGGAGCACACATCCACTCCATTCCATTCATTCACTGTAATGCGTCCAACCAAGGCGTTTGCATTTACACACATATGGCAGAAATAACATGCTTTTGTGCACGAAAAGGGCATTTTGCTGCAGCAGTCCCTATTCGTTTTTAACTTAAAGGGGTACAAAAAAGGAGTATAATTATGTGATTTGTGTACAAAAAAATACCTATGTATTTTGCAACCCCTAGATAATGTACAGGACCACTGGCTGAAGTTGCTCACCTGGCTGGATACACTCTCCGGACCTGTGCCCCTGCGTTAACATGCTGCTCTCTGTTCAGCAGGAGCCCCACGGTGAGAGAGCCAGCACCCACCAGAGACAGGATGCCCACGTTCCTCTTAGAGGACAAAATCCTGGCGAAGCTGCTTGCCATTATATTTCCACACTGTGCTGGGAAACGCAGGCTGGAAAGGCTTCTCGGAGTCCGGGGTCCGTCTGAAAGAATGGATAACGTTGAAGGAAGGGGAGGAGGGTGTTGTTTCTTTTCCCACCCGTTTTCAGTCAAGTTCAACCATCTGCACTGGTTTGACTGGGTTGGTTATGGGTTTAAACCACTAGCGCATGAGGAATATCACTATCCAATCACAGCCCAAGAGACGTGTACCATTAGCCAATCATATCGCAAAAGGGAAAGGGTACTAGCCAATCACAGAGCAAGAGGGAGATACTAGCCAGTCATAGCACAAGAACGCTGGGCTGCGAGGAACAAAACGCCTCGCTTCTACATTAAATAGACAAAAGTATTTGGACGCCTTACCATTACACCTACTTTAGTGACATTGCATTCAAATACATAGACTTTAATATGGAGTTAGTCCCCCCTACAACAGCTTCCACTCTTCTTGGAAGGCTTTCCACAGGATTTTGGAGTGTGTCTGCGGGAATTTGTGCCCATGCATTCTCCGTTCCAGTTCATCCCAAAGGTGTTGGATGGGGTTGAGGTCAGGGCTCTGTGGGGCAGTCAAGTTCTTCCACACCGAACTCATCCAGCCATGTCTTTATGGACCTTGCTTTGTGCACTGGGGCACAGTCATAGAAAATAGGAATAGAAAGGGCCTTCCCCCAAACTGTGTCCACAAAGTTATTTATATAAAAGAGCAAAATTGCAAATAAGTGAGAAATTATTTGAGAGTATGGACCACCAGCCAATCCAAGCTCTAAAGGCGTGGTTTGCGGAATACGGGTGGGAAAATAAATAATGTGCTGCAGGATGCGGTGAATGTGTGCGGCGTGCTTGAAAACCGAGATCTACTTGGCCAGTCAGTCCTGAGATCGTACGTGCAGCTTGTCACTCCTCTCTCTTAAGAGTACCAAACCCAGCTTGCTTAATTTTAGAAGAAAAACTTTGCTACGGTTAAAGGAGTATTTAGTACTCTTTCGTATTTGCATGGACTTCACAGATGAACACCACGTATTAGCAGCAGAGGGAAGGCAGACAGATGTGCAAAATGCTCGTGTCTGGGTAATGTGTGAAATGTTCAAGAGCTGCACATAAACCCTGGATGTTTACACAAATAAAGTCAGAGGCAGCACTGTAGACTAAGTTGACTATAGTGGACTATGGAAAAAATCAGATATGGGTTGTGGGATTGATTCATTTGTGTCTGGAAGGTTTTCCTATTAAAATAAAGAAGAAAGTATTTTACTGAGGTTATTACATTTTTCTCAGCCACCAGTTGTGAGATACAGTGCCGAAAAGGACACGCAAACTTTTTTTGCACATGCGCAGAAGAGCTAAAGGCAAAGTCTGAGAGGCACCTCACCATCAGGGACTAATGGGGAGGTTATTAAAGTGAATTCCTAGGTGGGCTATAACTAGTTTATTACTTGCATCTAACAGATTTGTACTTTTCTAAATGATAATACATTATAACTACTTTTCTCAGTTCTGTTTTAGGCACCCACTTTTACTTCCTAATTGCTTTTTTGGGGTTGAATTTCACACTTTTCTATTTATAGCATCTCAGATAATAATTTGTGCTTTTATCTGTGTTCTTTTATATAACTTTTTAAACCTTTGTTTAACTATGGTTACTCCAATTGCTTACTTTTCTCTTAATGCTTTTAAGCTTATTTTATTATCTGTAAAGCATATTGAATGATCTCTGTGTATGATAATGTGTCATGCAAATAAACTTGCCTTGCCTTGCTTCACCAAGACCAAAATAAACATGATTGCTAGCTTTAATATATATATATTGGAATGTTCTGAGCAATTTAGTCCTCTCTGACTCCTCCCACCAGTTAGTGCTCCCCCAGTTACACCATAGCTTTAACACTGTGAGGCTTAACCGCATCTTTTCAAACTGGTAATGCATCACTTGACAGCTCAATGCGCTTGGAGGAGAGCACTAACCTACAATTCTGTTGCGACAGGTAATAGATGCATGTGCTAGCTAACATCATGACCTGAGTGATGGGGCGAAGGGGTGTCCGACACACCCAGAGAGAGGGAGACAAACTGTGCTCTTTGGGGGGCCTTTGCCCTGGATGCCTGCAGCACTGCAGTGTCCTCATAACAGAGCCAATCTTTCGACAGTTACACCACTCAGGATCCCCAGCCTTATTGCTTTAAAAATTATTTTTGGAAGCTACATTTACCTCTGATCAAGTCAGTGTTTCTCTGAAGTAAAAATACATTGGTGGTGTGGACTGCTCTGCTCAGCTCTGAATGTATTCGGCCTATTGTATTACTGCCAACAAGAGGTCAGAGTAACATGCCAGCGTTCGACTTTGATTTAACCTCTGCAGTCAGTGTAATACATACGCACACACTACATCAACCTACTTTAAATTATCCGGCGTTTAGACACATTCATTGTCCATGATAATAAGGAGTTCATCAGATACAGATTAGAATAAACCTGGATTAAACAAATCTGTATATGGTACTTCTCCATTTAAAAAACCTCTTTAACCCTAGACCGGTCTAGAATAATCCTAAAATCCTGGCTTAATTTATGCATGAGCAAAACAGCAATCACACAGCAAAAACAAGGGACTTAGTGAAGGGCAAACCTCCCTGAGATCTTTAAAATAAACCTTCCAGGCCATAATTCTGTGCTTAATGAGTGGAAGCAGGAAATACGATTGAGCAGTTTGCTGATCAAAGTTCATGTATGCACAATGCAGTGACAGTCTATTCCTTTGGCAAAGCTTGAGTAACGTCAGCCTAGATTGGTTATAAGTTTAGTTGCAGAGATTTGATCAACTGTGAACTTTAATTGTTTTAAGGGAAATAAGAACAGTTAACAGAATGGAAGTTTGTCCCTGAAAATGGACTTCAGAAAACCACAAAAGCTAAAGAGTGATGCACATGAGAATCAATGATACATACGTACAGCAGTATTCTTTTTTTTTTTTTTTTTACAAATGGAATCATAAAGATTGCAATTTTGTAGAAACGTAATTAACTTACTGTTAGATGAGGCTGGTCTTATTTTCTGAAGCAGCCACCAGGTACCAGTGAGCACCTGCAGTGTGTGAATGGGTGGAGGCCAGAAGGTGTGTCTTCACTTTATCATGACATTGAAAGGCTCAATTGTGTTTTAACCCTTAACAGACCAACAGTTCATTTATATCCTGGGATTTTTGCTGACATTATCATACAGCTTATTCTCTTTGTGAGAGACTTTTGTGATGGACACACATGTTCCTCAGCAAAAAGCAACCGCCACAGCTAAAAAGGAATTACAAAGTAAAAACATGAGTAGCTGCTAAAATGTTCTCCATAAAACCACTCTCAGATTACAAAGACATTACAATGTAACATTTAAGAAAATATAGAAAATATATGAAAACATACCACAACTGTTCAGTGCTCAAAAAGAACACACTCTTTTCCTGATGAGCACAAGACATAGACTTTAGAACAAAGGAAGAAATCAACATAAATCAATGGATCATGTTGTACATGTCACTTCTCCATCTAATCTGCAGGGGGGTTTTTTTCTTCTGTGAAAGACAAAGCAGGCCTTCAGTTTGCCCTCTCTGTTCCACTGTTCCCAGCCCACACTGACTGCTCCCAACTGATTATGGGACTTTTCCATTTTTTCCACTGCCCTGCTACAACTTTGCTGTTCAAAACTCAACAGCAACAGCAAGAACTGGAAATATTCACGGGAGAAAATACAACTTTTCTGAAAAAAAATCTATATGTTTAAAGAAGTTCACCTGGGAATATCTGAAGTATTTTCATAATTTCAATGTGTTCAAAGTAAGATTGGCTCAGATCTGTTTTTTGTAGGTAATTAGTTCTTTTGTCTTGGCCACATTGATTTCTAGCTGGTCAATGTGACATGTTTGAAGGACCTTAGTGTGGACCAGATAGGTAACTTCGTCTAAATGGACTATTTCTTGTAGAAGGTCATGTCATCGTCAATCTAAAAACATTTCTCATCTCTCAAAAATTCACTGAAAAAAGACAATAGCACTGAGGAAAGTACACATCCTTGTGGGCAGCCTGCACTCGCAGTGAGCTCATCCGACATAGACTCTCAGTGGGCGGCAGGAAAGAAGTGTCTGATCCAGAGAACTGAACCTGAATGAAGATTAATGAGCCTTTTCAGGAGAATGTGTGTTCTCACTGAATTAAAAGCAGAGCTGAAATCCTTCAGGATGCATAAGGTGTTTCATAACTACATTAAGCACAAACACCACAGCCTCATCTGTGCCTCTGTCGCTATTGTATGCAAACTGAAGTGGATCTAGCATGGTGACCACAGTGGAGGTCAGGTGACTGGCTAGAACTCACTTCATAGGTTTACACAATATGGAAGTTATTGTGATGGGCCAAAAAACATGGGGTGTACTTGTACTTGGCTTTTTGGCACAATTATTGAAATTATTTTGGCACTGTGTTTGTCTAGGAGAGTCAGAACCAATAATTCTTTTGAACTGAGGGGCACAGTCTATAAGAAGAAAGGCTTTTTGACTGTCTGGCAAAGACTCTTTATACCTTTAAAAGGTCTACTCACTCATTATTACAAAAATGGTTTTTAAATGGTTCTTCTAGGGCATTGCATTTTTAGAGTGCAGATTTGTGACTATCATTCAAGTTAGACAGAGTAAATTGTATGTATCATACATGATTAAAATGCTTTAGGCTTACAAATGAAGGGTTAAATTTGATATCTTAAAGGTTAAGGTCATGCAAGACGTGTTGGATGGTAATTGGCCAATCCACTTCCACATCATGAACAAAAATCACGTCAGTATAACTACGATACAGTAATCACATTTACTGTATGACTTAAGCTTCCTACTAAGAAACTCTACAATACTTATCTACACAGTCCAGCATTAAACCTGCCATAAAACTAGGCCACTGTGCTTTACACACCCTCTCCTGCTCAAAGGTAAATAAGAGCACTGGTTGCACTGCACGTAGGCCCCTAAGAGAATACCCGTCTAACTTTGAAATGTGCAGTAACTTCAGTCAAAATAATTATAGGTCTGATTGGCTGAATGAGTACATCAACCCTGTAAACAGCAATAAAAGCTTAATTCATATGTTGCTCTAAACAGTAACATTTTTGGTTTAGAAAAATCCTTGAAAGTTATAATTGGGAGCAGGGTAAACATTAATTAGTACAGTGAAGGTGTACTTCGGGTGCAGAATTGGGTCTAACTAATGTTCCCTAGCGCTCTGACAGACACACCTCTCTCTCTTTCTCTCTCTCTCTCTCTCTCTCTTCCCCCCTCCCTCTCCAGATATATGT